>PVLD010005919.1:86502-106336 GCA_004027595.1 Dinomys branickii | reverse complement strand
AACTGTCTGACTAAATTTGCATGTCTGTATATGGGTCCATACATCTACAATTCGAAGATATCAATGGATAAAGCAACAACTACTGTTGAGACCATATCACCTTGTCTATAGATTAGTTGTGATTGTACTATTTTCTATGATAATGGGTGTCTGTTTGTCAATATGTTTTTGTACTTTTATGTTTCTAAAATTGAAAAAAAAAAAAAAATTTATAAATTAGATGTGATTCACCAGAAATTCAACAAGTTCCATTTCTAGAGGTATAATTGATTCTGAAGTTCATATTGAACAACATTCAAAAATAGTTGGAAAGTAGCACTCTGAAGGAGAAAAGGAACTAATAATTGCAGTTATTAAGCACACACAAGGGGTCAGGGATGTAGCTCAGTGGCACAAGCACCTGCCTAGCAAGCGTAAGGTCCTGAGTTCAATTCCTGGTACCACACACACACACATGCACACACACACACACACACTTTCATAATTAAGACTGACAGTATTGGTGCATCAAATATAGGCCAGTAAAAGCAATAGCATATAAGTTTAGAAATGGAAACAAATAAACAAAAAATTAGTATAATCCAAATATAATGGGAAAACATGGGCTTTTAAATAGATTGCACTGAAACAACTAGAAGGCTCTCCACACTTCACGTCCTACACCACAGTAAATTCCAAATGAGCAGAGATCTCATGCCGAGTATTGAATCAACTTAATGCTTGGTAATGAGCCGATAGAGACCCACTAAAATTGTAAAATAATCTGTGATAAATTATGAATCAAATTTCAGGTAAAATAATATATTGATCCATTTAAGGGTGTAAAAATATTGGCTGGCCCCAAACCTAATAAAAAATGAAATGGCAGGTGGCCGAACCTGAGACGGTAAATAAACCTGAAAGTTACAATAGATACTGTGAAAGGGAAAGAAACTGCTTAATAGGAAAACTGACTGGGATGAGGGAAAGAAGAAAAGAAAGAAAGAAAGGATGGAAATACACATACACACACACACACAAGATAGCTAGGATAATTGTACTACTAATTTGTACATGTTTATTGAAAGAAACAGTTAATGTTTAATTGTTTGATCAGTCTTGCATACCTATATCTGGTAATCTGAGCAAGTACTTTGAAGATAACCATAATACAACAACCACTGTTGATTTCCTATCATCTCGTTTTAAAATTCTGTATTGTTTTTACAACTTTGTGTTGTGTTGTTTTGTCTTTGTGTTTGCTGTTTTTGTTCTTTTCTCTTTAAAATAAAAAAAAAATTAACCACATAAAAATGTGTAACTTAGCTCATATCTGCTCACACAGCTCTGTGAAGAAGTGGACACAGAGTACCTGTGCCTTCTTTTATACAGTACACAGAAGCAAGATGACGTTCTAAAGGAAGTTCAGCGGCCAGAGTTTTGAGTTATAAGAGCCACTCCAGAGATTTCTTTTAGAAAAATGGTCACTGCTGGCAGCACATTTTAGTGAGACAGAATGGGTCACAAAACTTACTCATGGTCACATTGAACCTGTTCAAGGAACTCAGTCAGTCACTTCAGAGGCTGCAAGACTTGCTTACTTCCATGACATATGCAACCTGCTCAGTCAGCTCAATCTGTCACGTGAGGGGAGAATAACATGGGTCCAAGTTGGCAGATAAGGTGGCTGCATTCGAAGCCAAATAAATTATGGAGGAGATGAGTGAGCATTGAGATTTTTTTGACATGTTCAATTATTAGCAAAGATTTTGAAAGGGACTGAGCCAGGGGCTTCTTTCTCTCTGCTGATACATGATTATTTATGTCAGCTTTCAAAAGAGTTGAAGCATTACTTTTCAACCACAAATGACCCTTAAATTGGAAAGAAATGGAATCACAACCTCTTTGGGAATAAGCGAGGCAAATCGGCTTGGTACTACAAGAGGATCAGCTGCTTGAGAAAGAAAATGGCAGAGGTCTTCAGAGTGTGTTTGAGACAGCTTTAAATCTCCATAGATTCTGGATTAAAGTCAAGGCAGAATATCCTGAGATTGCCACGAAAGCACTGAAAGGTCTGCTTTCACTTCCAGCATCCTATTTTTGTGAAACAGGGTTTTCTGCAGCGGGAGCAACTAAAGTGAGGTTACAGACATAAGCAACGCACCTTGAGTATCACCGTCTCCTGCTGTTCCCAGATGGGACCAGTTCGTTGCAAGACAATGATCTGAGAGCTTCCACTGATTCTGCATTATCATGTGCTGCATAACTCTCTCATCGTATATTCTAATGCAATAATAAGAGAGATGAAGCGCACAATGAATGTAATACACTTGAATTGCCTTGAAATGATCCCTCCCCACCCCATTCATGGGAAAATTACCTTCCACAAGACTAAACTGATGCAGTACCACAAAGGTTGGGTCCACTGCTATGTACCATCTGAAGACAGTTCTACATCAATTCCTTTCAAATAGTGTATGAAAATTTTCTTTGGGGACTGTAATCAGGCTGGACAAATTAAAGAAGTAGAAATTCTCATTTTTCTGCTTCACCCAGTCACATGCTCTTCAATCTTAAATGCCTCGTTCTAGATAAGGAGGAAAATTGTGTGGATCTACTGTGTAATGTCATGGTAGATCTGTGGAATGCTTCCTGAAAGTTTTTACATTGTGGAGAACAGAGAGGGAGAGGAGAGAGAGAGAGAGAGATTTGGGAAAATATTTTTGAGGGTGTCAAAGTTTTCTCAGTATCCCTTGAAATCAAATGCCTGTATTTGAAAGCTGTCCCACTTGTAAGGCAACCATTGCCTTAAGTTCTCTTGTCTCTCTGACTCACATTATATTTTTTTTGCCCATTATGTGCCATTAAAATGTAATTAGATTAGTAGTTTGCACTTCAGAAAATCATGTGCTGCTCCACAGCCATTTATTGTCTCTGGGTAGCAAGCCTGTCTCCTCTGCTTTATTTCTTCAGGCGTCTTTCTTAAGTGTACTCATTACTTCTCCAAAGGGCAAACATGTGACTTGAGTTATCAAAATTTATCTAAGCTTACGTAATTTATGACAAAGGCTAAATTCCTGTGTGGAGAAGTGAGCCATTCCCTTGTAGCAACAATCAGTAAGGTAATCTACCTATCTGCAGATAGATCACCTCTCCAAATTTTTTTTTTTTTCTAAATCAATGTTGATCACATTCTTTGTGAGAAATTAGACAAAATGCAGAGCATTGCTACCTGAGCACTATTATTTTTATTTTGGTAAAGCTTGGAGCTTTCATTTTGTGAGTAATGTAACAAACCCTGGTGGGAAGTAGGAATATTTTTATTCTCTCTCTTTTAATATTGTCTAGGATGATGCCTAACTCTGTGCTAGGATGTTTATCCGAGCTGGTGTGTCTGTGTGCTCACCAGGAGCACTCAGGCCTTCTGGAGCTTGATGTTTATACACTTTTCATATCAACTTCAAGAAAAATGTAAAATGTGATGAACAGAAAACCAGATACAAGTGTGAATGTTTATTCAGGTACAAAACATGTTTTTTACTTAACTGCTAATACATCTTTTCTTTTGCCTATAATCTCTTAATTAGATTAGTAGTGTAAACTACTAATCTAAACACCTTTAATTACTTATCTCAAGAAACAGTGGCTTTATAGTAGTTTGTGTAAAGACAAGAAAAGGTAATTCAGTCTTTCCTCAAGCATGTCTGATTGTAATTTATAGAATTCAATTGCTCAAAAAGCATCCTGCTTCCACAACTTGTTGGTAATCGTCTTGGTTACTCTTGGGGCTGGGACAAAAGACCTAATACTCACAATTAAGGGAAGAAAGGTTTATTTAGCTCACAGTTTATGGAGGTTTCAGTCTATACACAGCTGGCTCCAAGGAAGGGTGGCACATGGCAGAGGGCAACAGCTCAAGGCAGCAGAAGACAGCAAAAGCAAAAGGGGATAAAAGAGGAGGAGAGCAAGCCTTTCCCTTCTGATATTGTACGCAGGCTACCTGCTCTAGGGCAAGTGTAGCACTCGCACCCATAATCCCAGCACTAGACAATAAACCAATCACAAACTCTAGCTTCAGCTACCTCCAAAAAGCCCGCCCCAACCATGACCATATCCCCACGAGACTTTGTGGGAACATCTAGACACAAACCATACCAGTAATGTAATAAAATTTTATTTATTACTACCAAATTTGGAAAAATCTCCACCCAATCTCTTTCCTATATCAATTAGTAAGATTTCCAGCCATTATTGTGTACATTTTTGGATAGAGGAAAAGTTTGTTTTGATTGAGGATCAATAACAGGCCAACCCTCACAATTTATATATCTGATTATTTGAAGAATCATTCATAGACTAACATGTTTCCAGATATTTAAAATTTCATTTCTTTTTGATCCCTTACATTGTTCTGGGACTAGTAATTGTTGGCACCTTTTTGTAGTATTCTGGGTGAATTATCATAGTTGGTAAGAGAAAAAACAATGTCTGACCCTTCTCTTTTCCCTTCAAACTGTGAGCTAAATAAAACATTCTTTCCTTAGTTGTGAGTGTTAGGTCTTTGGTCCCAGCAAGAAGAGGGGCATTATTAATCTGGCGGCTGTTACAACCATCCACACCGAGTGGAGGGTGACCTGGGGACCAGCTCCACTGCCTTCTCAGTGGTCCTGCAGTTGCTCTGTTGCTGGATTTGCAGGTCAGAGCTGCAAAGCTCCATTCCGTACTCTCTGTCACTTCAGGTTCTGCTGCACCTCCATGCAGAGGGGCTGAAAAATGGTGCCTAATGGCAAAGATTGGGGAGTGACTGTGGCCCACTGCTGATGTCCCTGCAATCCCCAAGCCCCAGTGGGCCATGATTAGCATGGCTCATCCTTTGCTGAGGGGTTTACAGGGGCAACTGGCAGGCACAAAGAGCTGGAAAACAGAGCTAAAAGGCACAAGAACACTAAGCCCGGAGCTACTAATATTAAGGAAGTTATACGTTGTCAATTTGTGATTTCTATCCAAACTGAGCTGAAGAATACTCAGCCACTTGATAAGAGAAGGTCCTAGAAACAAAAACTATGCAGGGGGGCAAGCAGTGATTTTACTGTTCATAAGTACATTCCACTAAAGCCAACATCTTCCCCAGCTTCTGTAGAACTTCCTGTCAGACATGGAAATATGATGAAATTGCAGGAGAAATGATTGTAGTTCTTAACTGATTATAATAAAAATATTTTACTTTAGCCAATTTTGCAAAAGCATGTATCCATTTTACTGGGGATTAATCTGCATTAGTTTCAATGTAAATTCATCTCTGACCACCATTACAGTAGAAAAGCTGCTCTTTACTGTCTTTATACCTGTGGAGGAGAAGAAACATAGGAGCCATACTTCATGGCTGTGCTCCTCAGGGGTCAATAATATCCCTTAGTTATTGTGGGCTGATCAGAAATACTTAGTTATTGTGGTCCGCAATCTCCTGAATGAGTGTACAGCGAGAGCTAAATAAAAAGAGGCGAATGGAATGATTCCAGGGCTCCAGGAGGATCAAAGCCCTCTCAGAGAATTTTACTTCTCTCAGGGCTAAGACCAAGACCTTCTCTGGGTCACCCATATTTATTTGGTTATCAGAAGAAGGGAGGGGAGCACTCAAGAAAGGCAGAAACACTCAAGGACTACTCTAAGTAAGATATTAAGTTAATCTACTCAAGAATAAGATGCCTGAGGCTATAGTCTTTATCCAGTTGAGATCTGATCCAGGTGTCCTTGGCTGTGATCTTGTCTTATCCTTTGAGGCTTTCTGGTTTCATTCACCACCACAGGTTTCAGCACAAATTAGTGACTCATGGAGGTTCACTTTACTATGAGTCTGCCATTTCCAGATAAAGAGCCTAGGTCTTGAATAGATTCACAAGTGAACATGAAAAGTCAATTGATTAATTTATATCCTGCTCGGGTCTGCTTCATAGTGATCTCCACTGTGCTCCTCCATCCCATGACATACACATTTAAGTAAGACTAAGAGAAAGTAAATGCTACTCTTCTGTTAGTACACCTTTGAGTTTGCCCACATAAAATGGTACAAACAGGTGAAATGAGTAGTGATAGTGGTTATATGACCTAATTAAAAAACTTAATTTTTAAAAAATCACTGGGGTGTCTTACAGCTCTACAGAAAAAAAATATTTCAAAGATCATTTTCAAAAGTAAGAAAAGTTTCATATTCAACCAAAAGTGTAATAAGTGGGAGGGTTTAATTTTGATCCTAAAGGAGAGTGGGGAATATAGTCAACATAATAACCACAAAGGTGAGATAATTAACCCAGCAGTACAAAACCCAGCAGAAATTTTTGTAAAAAAAAATATCAGGGTAAACGTCTTTCTGTGTATTTCCTCCTCTTAGGGAAATACTTATTTATGTAGAGTAGAAAAATCTGATGAGTTATTATGAAGGAGATGGCAGGTGGCTGCTTTTTGGAGTGTAAAAAACAAGTAGAATCATTTGGATGGAATTCTGAAAAAATTAATCAAGTGCCAAAAATAAAGTTGAGAACAATTTTCTCTGCCTCTTGGAAATTTGGGGGCCGAAATTCAGGAAGACAGTGAAATAAGTGAATGAAACAGAATCAGGAGACGATAAACTTATATCTCCAAGGAATAGTAAGTGCTAATGTAAAAAGGCAAGAATTTCAGTATTTAAGAATACAGACAATGATAAGATTTCTCTTTCCAAAAGTTTTTAATATAGGTTTCTTTTTTAGCATTTAATTACCTGTGTATTTGAGAATGATTCACGCACAAGCCATCAAAAGCCCATCACCTGCAATATAGAAATATTTCTTTATAGCCCAAAGAAATCTGAAAGAAAGACTAGTTTTTTAAATTGGTATCAGTTAAAAGTCTGATAAACTCTTTCTGATATTTTCATGCAGAGAAGTGTGTGTGTGTTTTCAAATGAATAGATTACAATGTCATAGCTTGTTTAATTTTTTACTTTTTTCACCAGCTTATTCTTTCATTGTGGGAAAATTATTTAACTTGAGCTTCAATTGTTTAAATGTTAATTATGAAGGTTGCGGTACATAATGTTCTTTTAAGTTCCCTTTTTGACTCTATGTGTGTCTGGTAGATTATGAGTCGTCTAATAATTCTAATAAGAATGAAACAGAATCTAGGCAACTGGAAAATGATAATAGAGAAGCAAAATGAAGATGGCTGATTTCATAACTAACGTAGCTAATTATTGGGTATGAAGGGACCCCAATATTCTTTTAGCCTTCTCTCTAATGCCCTCATTATCTCTGTCTGTCATAATTTTCAGCCTCTTTTCTCTCCTCTCTCTAGCAGATGATTTTATCTCCTACTGCAGACTTTATTTTCTCATGTATAAAGATAAAAACAATGCCAGCCTTCTAACTCTTGACTTCCTTCTTCCTTCCTGTTCAGATGTATAAAACATGGCTTCTTCCACAAAGAGCACATCCTTCTGCTTAGGCATTTAGCTCCTTCCTTCTCACTTCAAGAATGTCCATGCTCCTTCATTGAAGTAGCTTCCTACATTCTCTCAACTTAACCCACCTGTTTATTTACAAATGCCTCCCTCATGTATGTGTCCAGCACTGATTCATCTGAGATCCATTTTAATTAACTATAGTATTGGTACTGTTTCTCATGTGTTCAGACTTAGCCTATCTAAAGCCAAACTCTCAACCCTGCCTCTAACCTCTCAATTTGGAAACAGCACACCTCATTCTTTGTGTATGGCCTCCATGAATTTCTCAGGTGTAAAACCTCGATGCTATCCCGATTTCTCTTCAGCCTACCACCAATATTCAAGCCAGTCAGCCCTGTTTCTTCTCTCTCCTAATTACGTTACAGGACAGGTCACTATTTTTGTTTCCGGTGTAAGCATTCCAGCATTCTACGTCTCATCATGAGGGCTTTTGTAATAGCTTAGGGCCTCCTGTACTTCCACATTCGCTCCTTTATATCTTACTGCTCTGCCAGCATTCAGAGTATTCACTAGTAATGTGTCTGCTATTAAAGTAATAGAAAGTGTTCAAGGAACTTAGAAAGGGACAAAGAACAGTGTAAAACTCTCCTCCAGTATCACCACTGGAAATAGTAAATGAATGTTACCGTAAACTTCTTTCTATATTTTAAACTCTGACTTAGATTTTTTAATGCTTTTACTTAATTAGTCATTATTTTTTAGATTATGTATTTCAAACATTGTCTATTGACCTCCTACCATGGTAGCTGAGGGTTTGCTTCTCTTGAGTCCCGTTTTTCTCTCCCTCATGGAAATTATTTCACTCCTAGTTACTCTTTTGTTTTTTTGTATGTCTGACAATATATATTTCCCTTTAGTTTTTATTTCATTAACTATGGACAACCTACCTTGATGCCTTGTTTTGTGAGATTAAGCCCTCAATCCTTCACCCTTTCATTTGCTCACTTTGCAAGATGGTTTACTCTTTCACCATGTGGACAAACACAGAAAACTTCCTGTAACTACAGTTAAGTTTTTCCTGCATTGACTTGGTTTAGATTTTAAAAGCGGAAAATCAACAAACACCTACATTATCATTATCTTAACCACGTGAATGTGGTTCATCATGGAGATAAGCAGTGACTGTACAGCAACATCTCCATGGACAAATTTCTTCTTCAAATTTCTACTTTTTTTCCTTTAGAGCCAGTCCTTACGTTTGTTCTTGCAGTTTCAAAGATTTTAACAATCTATGGACCCCCACTCACCCAAAGAGCCTCACATACACCTTTTTTTAAAAAGGTCTTTTGTTTCTGGACCCTATTTTGGGACTGATTTTACTGCACAGCAGGTACCTTAAATCTTCCTTTATGATTATCCCAGATTGGAGTTGCTGATTGCTACAGTCCGTGCCTTTCTTATTCTTAGTTTCTTTCTCGTTTTCCATTCTAAGCAACTTGATAAAAAATGGATGCATGTGAGAGAAATTTGCTGAGCCTTTAGAAATTTGAGAATGTTTTTATTCTACCATTTTACTTGATTAGTAACCTGGGAGGGTAAAGACTTTAATGTTCAAAATCAGTTTTTATGACTTTTGAAGACATCACTGCTTGCATGCTGGGGGTTACTGTCTGCCTCTGCTCTCTTTGAAAAGCCTTTCAGGTCTTCTCTTTAACCTTGGTGCTTATAAATCTCTCAATACCATGTTTGTAATGGATATTTGTTTCATTTATTGTGCTGGACCTTTCCGGGTCTTGTCAACCTGAACATCTTTAGCTGTCATCAGCTGTAGGATGTTCTCTATTTTTTATACATTTCTTTGCCCTAGTTTCATTTTTTTCAATAGTCACTTTGTAATTTTTCAAATGTTCTTTTCTGTCATTTCACTGTTTCTTTTTCATAAACTTATTCTTGCTGAGTGTGTGTGTGTGTGTATGAGAGAGAGAGAGAGAGAGAGGGAGAGAGAGGGAGACAACATCATATATTTGGAGTATTTTAAAGGTTTTTCTTTTTGCTTTTGAAGTCAGTTTTGTTTCCCTGCAGTATCTTATCATGGCCTTATTATTTAACTACTTCTCCCTCAAATGCCAGAAAACTCATAGTTATTCATTGCTTTAAAATAATGGAGAAATGGGTTGGAAATTATGATTTAAATAGTATTCTGATTGGGTAGGGAATTGGCCCTTAGTCTGCAAATTCCTTAAAAAAGAAGAGAGAACAGGGTTTATCTAAGGTGTCAGCACCTCGATTTTGTGTCTTCCCAGACTACATCATTTCTTTTGAGAACTGTTCTTTTTAGTTTTGCTTTAGTCTTTGGGTTGAGTGAGGGATATGAATCACTATTTTATAACCACAATTTCACACATCTCTTTGGTTTTTTCTTGGACTCAGTCACCTGTCATATTGGGCTCTAGGTGTACAGGAAGTGCCCTACTTACATTCCTATTCTTTGCCTTCCTGGACTTCCAGAAACTTACTGAACTCCTTTGTGAACTAGTAGCCCATCTTCTCTTTAATCTAAGTTTTTCATTGCTAGTGTCACTCAGTTCCAGTGTTGGGATAAGTAAGTGATCAACATACATATTCAGTGTGGCATTCTGTTTTTCACAAGTAGTCATAAACTGACTTTTCCTTGATAAGGTGGTCAAATTAAACATCTTAATGTTTCAAGATGGTGGTATTATGTTTTTGTACTCACTAATCTCACCCTTGTCCTTAGGACTATGTGTAAGTGATTTAGTGCTCATGATCAATTTTCTTTGCCACATGCTCATTCTTAACTTCTAAATTTTGATTGACTTCCTGCTGTATTGATTTTAGTTAAAGTGGATTATGAAAAGTGCTTTGTAATTGCTGTATCTGCTACATTATTTCATGCTTGAGGAGACTGTGTGTCTGCTGCCTGTCAACCTGAAGTACCACTTGGCTGGTTAAAGAATAACTAGGTTACGCTTTCTCTCTACATAATGTTGTGACATTACTGTTTATAAGCATTCAATGTAGCAAGTCACCGTTTATTTTGGTGTCTATCTAGGGACTAACTAGATTCTTCAATTTAGCATTTTATCTCCCTCAAGAAAGTTAAAAATGCTGTAATCTTTGCTTGCCTCTTTCATTTTTAAAAATATGGAACCTTGGTTTGATACATATTTTGGGGCCACATTTCTTTTTCTTTAGTGTTTTTTGACATTGCTTCATTGTCTCATAATCTAGAATGTCACTCTAGAAAAGATTGACATCAGTCAGGTAGATTTTCCCAATTATAAGAGACTATTTGTCTTTGAATGGGAGAAGTATTCTTCTCTTGTCCCTAAATTTCAGTAATAACAAAAATAAAATATAATTTAGAATTGACAGTGTTGAGGATATTTTTGTCTTGGGCTATGACATGTACTTTTAAATTATGGAGGGTCTTATTCCTGCATTTCATGATTATTTTGCTGTTTTTTATTGCAATAGATTTTCTGATTCATTGGTGTCTCAGTTCAGGGACATCTACACTCATTACAGCTTGCATAATGTCATATTTGTCAATCTTCTGTCCCTGTTGTTTTCTCTATTTCTATTAATCTGCTAATCTTTTTCCTTTGGTTTCACTCAAGCCTGTCCTCTGAATAAGCAATTTAATTTTTCATCTATGTCCATTTGATACCTTTCCTATGATTTATTTATTAGTTCTATAATGGTGTTATTTTCTTTTTAATTTTCATATTTACCTCCTTTTGTGCTGTTATCATCATACACTTGAGGCAATATTTTATTCCATTTATGTTTTTCACAAGCTTTTCTATCATGCACCAACTCCACCCACAATGTAAAGGAGGAGAGGCATAGTGTCACTAAGTGTCAGAGGACTCTGCAGGCAGGGTGGGCTGGCTCCACGGCAGGACAGTGCAGCAGAGAGAAGATACTCAGTTCATAGTGTTCAGGATGCAGAGAACGGGAACAGCATCAAAGCAAGGAGAGAGGAACCAGACTTAGATCCCAAGGCCTTGCCTCCAGGACCCACCCTGACGCCCCCAGAAGGATGCTTTCCTGACCCTTGGAGCAGATTCCAGTGTCAACCAAAGCCAGCCTAATTGCAATACCGTGGGTGAGTTGTTTCCTTGTGTTCTTCAGACCTTCGTTGCTAGTGAGTTTCTTGCATTTGTGTTTTTTGTTCTGTTTACATAGTTCTTGGGTCACTATTTTCTCATCTCTCTTATATTTTCAACAAACACTCTAATAGAAAATGTTTTGTGTAGACTGGGGGAATTCTTTGACAGCCCTTCCCACACATTCTCTGAGTCTGAGGGTCTTCACCTATAAGAAACAGCTCAAAAGGTTGTTACAGATTTCTATCTCTTTTAAGATGCCTGAGGATTTGTGTGTGTGTATGTGTGTGTGTGTGTGTGTGTGTGTGTGTGTGTGTTTGCATGCAACAGGTAGGAAAGAGTAGGGAGAGAGTTACACTGAGACTGGTGCAAAGTAGTAATTCAAATAGTCTACACCCTCAAGCTTTTTCTATTTGATCAGCTTCTCCCTAAAGTGTCTAACATCTCCCACCCTAGTTCTTGGATGGTCAGTTTTACTGTGTAATTCTGCCAATTTGCTCTGCCTGGTGCAATCTTATATTTAGGTGCACAAAAATTAAGTGGAGATTTATTGTCTTGGAGATTATTGTTCACTATTACTTTGTAATGTATCTTACTACAACATCTATTTAGTTTTTTAACAACTTTATTTTCAAATTTTCCATTGAGTATGTACCTTTTAGTATAACCAGGGTAGAGTTGAATTTATTGTATCCCATATGATAATCTCTGTCTTTTCATCAGAAAGGTTATTAATATTAACTCTGCTATCTCACACATTTGGACAAATCTGTTTTTTTTTTTTTTTATTTTAAAGAGAGAAAAAAGTGACACAGGATTTCAAAACAAGATGATAGGAAATTAGCAATGATTATTATATTGCATATTGTTATCTTCAAAGTAGTTTGCTCAGATTACCAGATATAAGCATGAAAAATTGATCAACAATATAAGCACTGTTCCTTTCAATGAACTAGTAAAAATTAGTAGTGCAATGATCTTAGCTATCTTCTGTATATATACATATCCTTTTCCCTTCCTTCTTTTCTGTTTTTCCCCATCCCAGTTGTTTTTTCCTTGAGTACTTTCTTTCCCTTTCACTATATTTATTGTACCCTTTGGATCTTATTTACTCTTTCAGTTTCTTACATTAGGGAGACCACACAATGTTTACAAATGCAAATCTGGCTTATTTCACTTTTGAGTATGGTCTCCAGTTGCATCCATTCACCTATAAAAGGCTAAAGTTTACATTCCTTTATAGCTGATTAGTACTCCATTGAATAAAAATACCACATCTTTTTTATCCACTCATCGGTTGATAGGCATTCAGGTTGTTTCCAAGATTTACCTCTTACAAATTGTGCTGCTATAAACGTGGGTGCGCATACATTGCTGTGGTATGATGTTTTCATTTCTTCCAGGGAAAGTGGCCAGAAGGGGAATAGCTGGGTTGAATGGTTCAAATCCTAGTTTTTTGAGGAATCTCCAGACTGATTTCCACGATGGTTGTGCCAATCTACATTGCCACCAGAGTGGAGAAGGGTTCCTTTTTCCCCACAGCCCCACCAGCAATTGTTATTTGTTGATTTCTTGATGAGGACCACTCTTTCTATGGTGAGATGGAATCTTAGTGTTGTTTTAATTTGCATTACTCAAATGACCAATGATGTTGAACATTGTTTCATGTATTTATTTGCCATTCATATTTCTTCATCTGGGAAGTGTGTATTCATCTCAAGGCCCATTGCTGGATTGGGTCTTTGAATTTTGGGGGCCTGAATTTTAAAAATTCTTTATATGTTCTAGATAGAAATCCTTTGTCTGAGGGACAGTTGACTAAAAATTTTTCCCAATTTGTGGGTTTTCTTTTCACTCTGTTGGTGATTTCTGTTGATGTGCAAAAATTGTTTTTTGATGTACAAAAACATTTTAGTAAGATGAGATCCCATTTTTAATAAGATGAATATGTAGAAATCAATCTTTTTCTGTTTTTTGATTACCATGTATTCCCCCTACTATTAGATTGATAAAAGTTTTGTACTTATTTCTTCCTTCTGTTTTCTATCTTTTTCTTCCTCCAAATCCTCTTATTCTTCCTTCTCCTTTTGATTCATCTAGTGCTTTGGACAAAAGAGCAAGGTAATTTCTACTTTGGTGTTGGTTACCTTAAGGTTTTCCTGTATTTTTCTTTTATGCTTAACAAACATGTAGACTTGAACATATTCATGTTAACGAATTTTCATGACGTAAATATACCTCTTAACTGTAACTCAGTTCAGGAAGTAGAGCATTACCAGTACTCTAAGTCTACTTCATGCCCTTTCACGTCTTTCTCCTTCCTTTCTTAGGATTAGGCACACTCTGTTTTCGTTACCATAGGTTGGCTGTGCCTGTTTAAACTTCTATAAACGGAATGATACAAGCTGAGCTCTTAATGTCTCCCTTCTCCTGTTCAGTGTTTGTCGTTGGGCTTATGTTGGTGACCAGTTTATTTTCATTGTTGGAGTGTCGCATTTACGAGTGCACCACAATTTTCTTATCCATCCTGCTCCTGCTGGACATTTGTGTTGTTTCTAGTATTTGGTGACAATGAATAATGCTGCTCTGAACATTCTTTCCTTTCTTCACCTCCTTTGAATCCATCTTTCATTCATATATTTGTCAGAGTATAAAACTAGGCGTCAACTATGTGGATGGATGGAATACAGGGTATGCATAGGTTCAGCTTTACTTCCAAGTGGTTTTCTGAAGTGATTGGATTAATTTGTGTCGCCACGGAGAGAGCGTGGAAGCTCCAGGTGCCCCACAGCCTTACTTTTACTCTCCCTCAAATAAAGTCCACTGGTTTCCTTAGCTCTTACCTGGTCTGATAATTGTGCATTGGTATGTACATCATTTCCGACTTCCTGATGAATGATAATGTTGAGTTCATTGTGTTTATCAACCACTTATGTGCTCCCTATCTTTAAATACCTTTTTAATGTTCAAGTCTTTGCCAGCTTTTCTACGGGCCATCTGCCCTTTATATAGTATCACAGGAACGTCTTATATATTTTGAGTAATAACCTTTAGTGAGATAAATTACTGAAAGTATCTTCTCCCATGTGTGTCTTTCTCTTTCACCCTGTGCTGGTGTTTTTTGATGAGCAAAATTTCTTAGCCCTAATTATGCCCAGTTGTTGATATTTCTCTTTAAAAATTATTGTTCTACCTTGAAATCATGAACATATTCTCTGTTATCTTCTTAATATTTTACTGTTTCTGCTTTTCATTAATTAATTATTTATTTTTTATTTTTGTACTGGAAATTGAACTCATGACCTCATGCTTGCCAGGTAGGTGCTGTGCTACTGAGCTACATCCCCAGCATATTTTACTGTTATTTTCCTCATAAACACATTTGACTTCCCACTTTCCAAATTGTGCCTATTTGTCTATTGTGCTAAACTAACTATTGTAGTTCTGTGAAACATCTTGATAACTCTTAGAGAAAGACCTTTGATTTTGTTCTTCAAAACTGTCTTCTCTGGTCTTGTTCTTTGACTTTTCAATATGTAAGTATATTATTTCATTTGTAAATTTCATAAAAATACTTTGTAGTGTTTAACACACAAAGCTGCAACTATAAATCCATAATAATCTGTCATTTAAAAATATCTGAAGTAACCTAATATTTTGAAGTATTTCAAAGCTACGGACATAAATATCCATTCATAAATATCCAATCCAGCACCTTGTTTTTGTTGCTGGTATTGTGTGGTATTCTACATTTCCAGTTTCCCTAACTATGTAGGATGTGGTTTTCTGTTGTTTTATGACACCTGTTGTTGCAGGGGTTCAATTTTGATTGAAGTTTTGATTCTCATATGCATATTAGTTTAGTCATATATAGCTTTTGCTAATGTGCAACTATGGTTCATTTCTAAATTACATTGCATGGAAATTTATGAGCTGAAGCAACTTTTTGGTTCTATGTGACATTATGAATTGGTGTTTTTGAATTTTACCCAGTTACAAATGAAGTTTTTGATGTAAAATTAAGCTTTTAATGTAAAAATAATTTTGTCATCTGACAAAAGGAAATAGCAGGTAGGCAGAAAAAAAGAAGGTGAGAGAGGAAGAGAGGAAGGAGGAGAAGAAAGAAAGGCAGGAAGATATATTCACTCAAGCACCTGGAATAGCACCTTAGTATTTGGAGAGAAAAATGAATGAATACATGTCTAAGGCTTCCAGCATTGCTGGTTGGTGTCCTGGAGTGGAAGGGGCGGCTGAGCCCCTGGCTGGGCTGGGAGGAAAGCGTCAGGCTCACAGATATGCCAATGGATGCGAGAATAGGGAGTGAAGGCTTCAATATAATCGTCAAGGTGATTGTTGTTTTATAACCTGGTTATAGAACACAGTGACTTTTCTTTATTTTGACATTTTTATGTGGTTGGGAGTTTTCTGAGTTACCATCACAGCCATTATGTCAACTGAATCATGTCTAAACGACGTGCTTCCCAGTTTGAGCCTATTACTCAGGGAGGAGGGGAAGGTCTGGCGGGGGGAGGATCTGTGGGTGTCCTGCACTCTCGGAAGTCGGTGCGTCAGGAGGGAAGGGGTGCACCAGCCAGCCCCCTGGTGCTTTTGGACGATGGACCCTACAGAGAAGGTCCATTCAAGACTCTAGAAATGGATGTGTAGGGTTTCTGGCATACCTGACTTTGCCAACTTTATTACCCTTAAGTCCCTGGAGGAAAGACAAGAGTATGAGGTGGTTGTTAAGGAATTGGCTGAACGGAATGACTACAGTCACGTCATGCAGCCCCAGCCTGTGCGCTGCCCCCACTCCAGCCCCTGCACATCAAGGCCGTGGGCCCTCCTTTTCTACACTGCTCTGTGGGAAGCAGGAGTTTCTCTTTAGGTTGCTTATTTCTCAGACCTACTCTCAAGACACGAGCTGGTCAGTAACTGTTGATTCTACTGTTCATGAAATTAAACGGTGCAACATTTGATGGGAGGAGATGACAATAGTTTCATGGGTAAGACTCACCCAGCAGCGTGAACTTTGCTCTCAGCCATCATAAGGCAAGGGTTAGACAGTGTGCTAGACATTGTGGCCTTGGGCTTACACCAGACAGGATGCATCTCACGCTTGGAGACTACAAGAGGACCCAGCTCTCCCCATATTTCTTTAACATCCTGATAGGAGCCTAAAAATACAATACCCCTGCCCTTGCGCACTTCCCTGACCTCAGGCATGAACTCAAGGAGGATGCTCTCTAATTGCTTCAGCTTGACAGAGCAGAAAACCCGTTATTATAATAGAGTTAGCCATTGAGGTTTTGACACAGGCTTTGACAGCCATGTTGGTTCCATCTAGGCCCATAGAAAGTTAAAATATCTACTCTCCTATGAGATTGAGGACATTCGCTTAATTGGGTAGTCTTCTCAGATGCCCAGGAAAGGTCCCAATAAATACCTCAATGCCTAAAGCAGACAGGTCGCTCTGAATCAAACTCACGCTGGAGCGTTGTCAGTGGCCCCCTCCTACTCTGAGGAGTGCTCCTTCCTTTAATACATCTCTTCTTTTCTTACTACCTCTGGGTTCCCTGCTCTAGTCTCCCAGGACACGAAGAACCAGGATATCAGGTAAGACTGACACCAACTATCTGGTGACAACTGTGCACTCCAAACTGTACCATACTCGGAATATTCCTTTTAATTCTTCAAAAATTTGCACTGGCTTACTGTTCATTGTTAGTGAAAGACCTGATGATAGTAGATAGAACTTTGAGGAGGCTCCCAAACAGGGGATTAGATGGATGAGCCAATTCCAGATTTAAGTGATGTGCTTCCAGGGACTGGAAATGTTGTATACCATGGTGTAAAGAAATTCCATCAAGAATAAACTCATCTGATTTAAAGAAAGACTGTTATTGTCTCTAATGTTCTTTTAAATTATTGTTTTCTTAGTCCCTTTAATAATTTAATCAATCTTCTATTCTTACACCTGGTAATCTGAGCAACTTCACTGAAGATAACAATATGTAATATAACAACCACTGTTAATCCTTATCATTTGGTTTGAAGCCCCGTAGCATTTTTAATGTCCTTGCTTTGTGTTGTTTGTATTTTGTTATTGTTCTTTTTTATACTATTCTTCTGAAAATAAAAATTTTAAAAACGGAAGATAGAGAAGTGCTCTATTACAACACCTGGTTTCTGTGGACCTCATTGCCTTAGCACTAGCATTAAAATGGGTCACCACTGCTTTTAGTTTTCATGCAGTGAAAAGATGTGCTAGGAAAACCAGTTTATTCTCCCACATGATTCACATACGTAGCACCAGAGAGAAAGAGAGCTTGTCACTGGAGTCCTAGGCCAGAGGAATCTCACTTCAGAGAATCCCACTGAATCAGGTTTGGCCACTTGCCCCAGAAACTACATGCAAAAAATAATGGGGAAAAGCAAGACAGGAATATATTCAATAAAGCCATTTTGGGAAGTCAAGTCAAATAACCTCAGTCCTGTCTTTAGGATACTGACATGTGTTTCATGTTTAAGTAGAGGAAGAATTGGGGCAAGAGGGCATAAGTAGGCAATCGTGTTCAAACTGTGGCCTGGGGGATCATTATCTCAAGTCTGTAAGGGGAAGTAGCTCTGGAGAAATCATTATTGCTGAAGAAGGCAATGGGGTTTCCATGAAGAGATGATTGTTCTTGCTTAGGGGTGAGGTAGGGTAGAAAAAATAAAGTGAGGCATAAAAGAAAAAAGGAAAATTGTAATATTAAAATTGTACTGTAAAAGAGAATTTACAGTTCCTGGACACAACAGTTACTCAAGCTTTTTTTTTCTTTCCAGAGAAAATTCTTGAAGGCCTTTAAGACAATAAGCCTGTAAATTGGGCTCTGGGTCTCTGTTTTTCACCTGTACATTGTGCTTCTTTCTACCAACTCCTGAGGGTAAGTTGGCAGCTAGGGAAACACACTGTTAAAACTACAGCATGATTCAGCTTCCAGTACATACGCATGAATGGTTTGCGTTTTCACACAGCCCGCCAGATGGACAGACCTCAGGATATACACCCTGGACATCCAATCTTTATTTTATGGAAAACATAAAGCAAAATTTCATAACAAAATAATAGAATTACAATAAATACATTTCATATGGTTATCTTCAAAGTACTTACTCAGATTATAAAATATGGGCATAAAGATTCTTCAAATGATATTAGCGCAAAACTTTCTTTTCAATGAACTAAAAGAAACGAGTAGTAATATACCTAATTTGTATTTTTTTCTTTTTCTTCTTTCCTTTCTCCTTTCCCCTACGCCAGTTCCTCTTTTCTTGTGAACAGTTTCTTCCCATTTCACAATATCTATTGTACATTTCAGTCCTTATTTACTCTTTCAGTTTCTCATACCAGGGAGACAACACGATGTTCACACATGTGAGTCTCATTTATTCTACTCAAGAGTATGGTTTCAAGTTGAATCCATTTACCTAGAGATGCCTCACGTTTATCCTTCTTTAGGGATGAATATTACTCTGTTGTATGAAAAGACCACATCTGTTTTATCCGTTGGTTGACAGATACCTAGGTTGTTTCCAAGATTTAGCTATTACAAATTGTGCTGCTATAAACATGGGTACACATATATTGTTGTAGTATGATGTTTTTAATTCTTCCAGGAAGATACCCAGAAGAGGTACAGCTGGGTCAAATGGGACCTCTAATTCTAGTTTTATGAAGAGTCTCCATACTGACTTCCACAGTGGCTGCAGCAGTCTACACTCCCAGTAGCAGTGGAGAAGGTTCCTTTTTCCCCACAGAATTTGTTATTGGTTGATTTCTTGATGATAGCCACTCTTTCTGGGGTGAGATGGAATCTCAGTGTTGTCTTAATTTCCATTCCTCAAATGACCAAGGATGTTGAACATTTTTCATATAGTTATCTTGTTGCGGCAAAAATCAGAAATCGGGTCAAACTCCACAGGGGATCCAAAAACTCATTCAGAACAAAATGAGTTTTAATTAATTTTAATTTAGGGTCAATTTGGACTGGTCATTGCCCCCCATTCCCGACCAGAGAATGTGGCACTTAACTGCCTTTGTTTTCACCTTATATACATTTTTGGTTTCCATGGTAATAGATTGGAATGTCTAGGCCTGGCCATAGTTGTTTACCTTGCACCATGTGACCAGGTCAGGCTCTGGCCATAATGATATATATACTTTAACAATTCAGGCAAGGAGAAGAATTCCAGGACAAAGTCAGAACTGCAAAGTTAACTCTTTACAATCCTTCCAGGATGT
>PVLD010005919.1:0-86402 GCA_004027595.1 Dinomys branickii | reverse complement strand
AAAATATGCTAAAAGTCACTGCCCATTACAATCTGCCATTTGTATTTCTTCATCTGAGAAGTGCATATTTATCTCAGATGCCCATTTTGTGATTGGGTCTTTGAATTGGGGGGGTCTGATTTTTTTCAAATCTTTATATGTTCTTCATGTAACTCCTTTGTCTGAGAGACAACTGGCTATCATATTCTCCCACTCTGTGAGTTGTCTTTTCACTCTGTTGGTGATTTCTTTTGCTGTCCCAAAGCTTTTTAATAGGAGATACCTGTTCTTAAACATTCCCTAATCCCAATATCTATACCCAGTTTGAGGCCATAGGGAATTGCTTTCTCTCTTGAGGGCCCTCTCTCTATTTCTTTGAGTATGTACTGCTAAAGATCCTGCCAAATAAACCTCTTTATGCCTCTTACTGATACCCAGTGAGGAATGTCAGAGGATCTGCACACTGCCGCATGGGTTGGATAAGTTAAAGTTCTCCACCTCTGCCTGGGGGTGTTGGGGACAGCCTCCCTGTAGGGTGATTGCCAGGTGCTGCTTCAGGGGCTGCAAGAGGATGTTGTAAAAACTGGACATTGATAATCTGTTGATTGTGATATACTTGTAAATCATGAAAATGCCTTTGTTACTGTTGGTGTGTTTGGCCTTGGAGAGAGACCAGAGTGTTTAGGTAAATTTAGAACTTACTGACTTGGTACTGCCAGACTTCAGACAGATGCTCCTGAAAAATGAAACTGTTTATGTTTGGAGCTGAGCGGGGATCTGACCAAAAGTTTATTTTTTTATTTTAAAGATAAAACAATGAAACAGACATAAACAAAACAACACAAAAACAATAAAAGCAATACAGAATTCCAGACAAGGTGATAGGAAATTAACAATGGTTGTTGTATTACATATTGTTATCTTCAAATTGGTTACACAGATAAACCAGTATAGGCATGTAGGATTGATCAAACAATTACACATTAACTGTTCCTTTCTATAAAGCAATAGAAATTAGTAGTATAATTATCTTAGCTATCTTGTGTATGCATATATATTTTTCCCCTTCTTTTTTCCCTCCTTTTCCCTCATCCCAGTTCTTTCCTTTTGAGCAGTTTCTTTCCTTTTTGCAACAATCTATCTATTGTACCTTTTAGATTTTATTTACTCTTTCAGGTTCTTACACTAGTGAGACAATATGGTGTTTACACATGCGGGTCTGACTTATTTCACTTATAGGTATGCTCTCTAGTTGCATCCATTTACCTACAAAAGCCTCCAGCTTATCTTTCTTTTTAGCTGAGTAATATTTCATTATATAAAAATACCACATCTTTTTTATACATTCCTAAGTTGATAGACATTTGGGTTGTTTCCAAGATTTACCTCTTACAAATTGTGCTGCTATAAACATGCGTGCACATATGGTAGGATATTTTTAGTTCTGGGAAAATACCCAAAAGAGAAATAGCTAGGTTGAATGGGACCTCTAATCCTAGTTTACTGAGGAATGCCCAGACTGATCTCTACAGTGGCTGCACCAGTCTACACTCCCACCAACAGTAGAGAAGGGTTCCTTTTCCCCCACATCTCCATCAGCATTTGTTACAGATTTCTTGATGATAGCCATTCTTTCTGGGGTGAGATGGAATCTCTGGGTTGTTTTAATTTGCATTTTTTGAAGGACCAATGATGTTGAACATTTTTTCATGTATTTTTTGCCATTAGTATTTCTTTATCTGAGAAATGTGTATTCATCTCAGATGCCCAGTTTTGGATTGGTCTTTGACTTTGGGAGGGGCTGATTTTTAAAAAATTCTTTGTATGTTCTAGTTAGAAGTCCTTTGTCTGAGGGGTGGTTGGTTAGTTTTTTCCCAAGTTGTGAGTTCTGACCCAAAATTTCATAAGGGAGACAGATGCAAAATGAAGACAGATGTCAAGCTTTGCCCTGCTTGTAGTTACTCATGGGGCATCTGCCCACCCAAGTGGAGAGTCCACCCTTTGAAAAAGATCTGAGGTAAAAGCATCATCAGCTTTAAGTAAGAGTTAGAATTGCAACTGAGGAAGCCCACAGAGCCTGTGGGGATGGGAGTGGACCAGAGAAACCCACACCCCAATCTGGCCACTTCATGCTACCTGACTTGGGTTAAGTTGCTTAACCTTCCTGTGCCTCAATTAATTCAAATTTAAATTGGGAATAATAATCATTTTTCCTCCTCAGATTACTTTATAGAGAACATTTACAAAATAGCTTAATACATAGGTATTTTCATTTGTTACTGATAGGAATATAAATTAGTACTCCCTCTTTAGAGTGGAATTTGTTAATTAGTACAAAATTAAAAATATGCATCTCCTTGACCTAGGAATTCCAATTCAAAATGACTTCCTCAAGATATACTTACACAGGTGCATAAAAGTATTTAGAGAAGATATTCATTTTAATAGTTTTAGTAATACTGAAGACTTGTAGCATAAGTAGAAAGATCTGCAGGGAAGAGTTAAATAAATCAAGATTCATGAAATTGAATGTATAACCTCCAAGATATGTTAGTAAATGAAAAAAAATTGGCACAAGATATACACGTACTATGCTATTTGAGTCTCTCTGTGTAACACAGGTATCAATGCTTGTGTGTACATTACTAGAAATCTTTGAAGAAGGAGGTTAGAGAATTTGGGACTGAGGTCAGAAAGAGAATCTTTGCTGTTTATTTATTTAATTTTGTGTGAATAGAATTTTTTAAAAAAAAGAACTAATTTTTAAAATAACACAATAGGGCTCAGAGGTACAGTGAATACTTACTGTGCATGAGGCCCTGGGTTTGATGTCAAGCACTTGATGAAATAAAATAAAATGCAGAACTGAGTTGCGGACCAAGTTGTGAAGGGTTAAATTGTTGATCAACAGGCAACAGTGTGTTGAGAAAGCTCGTATTCACAGTCTCTGATGGCACAAGAAACCACAGATGAAGATACTAACTCACTCAGAATTCAAAGGGCCTAACTGCCAACTTTAGCAGTAAGACAGTTCTCTCATTTTGTAAGATTTGATGCTTGGAATGTCTTTGTTCTAACTTCTCAAGGCCTTGCTAATTTTCACGCAATTTCTGCCTCAGGTATGCCCTGAACTTTCCTGCACCCCTCTGAAATGTTAAGGACCCAGTAAATATTGTCAGTCCAGAGAAGTCTTTGTCTTAGCTCCAAGAGAGCTCTGACCTTCCAGGATCTCCCCAAATCATATTTCATTGTCTCTTTTATTTAATCTTTTACTGTAAGCTCATCCATAAGGGTGGGAGGCTGATCAGCTCCTGATAAAGTTGCATCCCTGAATTAAGGAGACTCATTATCTACTGAAATGCAGGTCGATTGAGATAATCCTTCAATCTCGGTATGCAGGACCTTTTAGCATGGTGTGGGACTTATGAGATTGCAGCTTCACAGTGTGGGGTGACTTGTGGTCACTTTTGAGATCCCTGGGACCACTGTGGGTGCTAAAGGAGAACTTAGACTCACTTGTTTTTGTTACCACACGTTTGCAGTACATAAAGAGGACATTTATTGTGGGTATTGTTGCATGCACATAACACATCTTAATTCTTTTTAAAAATACCCTACCTCTCCTATCCCTCCCTGCCCCTTCCAACTCTTGATTCCCTTCCCCTTTACAAAGGTTCTATTTCCATTTTTTCTTCAATTCTTTTTCTTCCATCCCTTTCTCTCCCCTCTTTCCCTCTCCTCTCTTGTTCATCTTCCCATCTGAGAAAAATCTCCCAACTTCCTGTGACTTACTACATTTTTTGTGGTAGCACAATTAGGATTTAAAATGAGCATCTGAAACACATTTTTGTATTTCTTTCATATTGTATGACTCTTCCTTCTCAGTTCCACTCTTTCTTCAGTCTCATCTCTCACTTACATTTGAGCTAACATGTTGGTTAAGTTTATTCATTTTTGCAATAAGATATTAACCATATCACGAGCTTATTGGTTTCTAAACTTCATGGTATTTCCTTAATTAGCCATGCAAAATGCCTGCACTCCAGATTCTATGCTCAGACAGTCTTAAAGACCCTGCTTACATGGTGTATGTTAAAAGTCTGTCCTACTGGTTGTCAGTAAAAATTACTCTGGGCTATCCTACTCCCGTCTATATACTCTAAGCCCTTTGCCCACTGTGATCTCAAGAGGTTGTGCATCACACTGGTTCTAAACAAGGAAAACTTGATCTCTACCTCTTTTTTTTTTTTTTTGGTGGTACTGGGGATCGAACTCAGGACCCTGCGCTTGCTAGACAGGCGCTTATTCCACTGAGCTATATCCCCAGCCCTGATCCCTACCTCTTTAACTCTTAAAGGCAGTGTTAATATTTTCCTTAACATCTATCATAATTTGCCATTATTTTTATAACTTTCTTACTTATTTTCTGGCTCCTCTACCAAAATGTGAGCTCCATAAGGGCAGGAACTGCATGTGTTTTGTTCACATATGTGAGCTAGCGCCCAGCATAGGCTGAAATAGGAATCATTGTCCATTTATACAGCCAGATCACGAGAAGGCCACCCATTTGGACAGTGGCATTTTTGTCTCTGGTTTACAAACTTGTCTCTCGATCATGAGCCATGGGGTTTTATCTTAGGTCGCTCTCAAAACTAGCCAGGCAAATTTAACTTATCTATTTGCCATAAAATCATTAATGAGGTAATTATTGGTTATGTATTGTCGCACAGAAACTAGATTTTGTACCAGGAGAATGTATTTCCCAACTCTTTATTAGGCCACTTACTTTCAGATAATGATATTTAACAACTATCTTAGAATTAATAAAGTTTCCCTCTTCACCAGGGCTACAAGGAAGCTCCAGGTTTTATGCCTGAACACGGCTACTCTCTGCACCCTTGTGGCTAGAATATGCTTCCCCCTCCCTCATTTGATTTTGTATTATTAATCTTATTGAAATTGCCTCCTTCTTCTCTTTTAAAATAATCCATCTTTAATACATTTTGTTAAAATATTATGTAAATACATTACCTTATGAAAAAGATTCTACTTTTTTTCTATTTGTGTTATTACTTTTCTATTTCACTAGATCTCTCTATAGCTAAGATTTGAGTACATGACATATTTCGGGTTTTGGCTCAGTGCAATCACCATCTGGTCTCTCTGTGCCCTTAATCCCTCTCCTGTTTTTTCCTGTTTCCTCCCACCAAAATGCTGTCACCAAATACATCTTTCTTTCCCACTGTACTACTGTTGCCACGACTTCCTGGGTCACGTACTGTCCTGTGCGATCCTACACCGCTCCACTCGCAATGCTTCCTCAGTTCTGCCCATTTTGCTGCTCCTCTTGTCCTACTTTTAGCTTCATCTTGCTTCTCTTCTGCTTTTCTCTTCACAGTATCTCTATGTTCCTGTAATGCAAACGATCACCAATATAAAATCCCATGTCATTTGTTTCCCCTTTAATAATCCTTGAGATCCATTGGCACATAAAAATCCTTTAAGCTTCAGCAATAATATATCTACCCAGAGTTTTAAAATTTATAAATTGTGTTACAATTAAGGCCCATTATTTAATTATAGTGGTGGATAATTGTATAACACTATAAGAAATCATTAAAGGTAACCCCTTAACTGTTTCTACACAAACCAAAAATATGATTAAGTAATCATGTGTGTGTGTGTGTGTGTATGTGTGTGTGTGTGTGTGTGTACTTTCCCCAGATACATTCCATAGTGACATAAATATACAATAAATTTAGCAGAAGACAATATCAAGATTGAGAACACTGGAAAACATAGCACCAATCTGGCAACTGATTAACTACTTTTCTGTTGAACACAGGATAATAAGAATCAGCTCTGAGAAGAACTAAGTCTGAATCTTAGGCATTAAATTTCCTCAGATGTGCAGAGATTAAAATAAATTATAATTGGGCATAGTGTTCCAAATTTATTACTTAATATAGACTGTGGCAGGTACTAAATTATGTGGAAGAATGAAATTAAGGGAGACAACACAGGAAAATAAAGTAGAGTCTTGCAAAATTAAAGACCCTGTTTTTCATACAAATTGTTTAAAGAAGCTGTTTGACTAAGAGTGCGGAAGAAAATTCAGAAGTCTCCCTGCTTTTGAAATCATTGTATTCACAGACATGCTTCAACCTGGCCATAAATCATCTTGGGAACCTTTTACATAAAGATATGTCAGTATAAATTAGCTTTTACATTTTTATCTTAAGTAGTATCATCATAAAATATTTAATAAAGACACTAAAACTGTCAAAGTAGGTGAATAATTTGAGAGCTAGAGCTGAAAAATTCCAGTCCTTTCATGTTGCATTTTTTTTCTCTTTGTATGTAAATTTTGATCTGTAAATCTACCATAACTTGTTATGGTAAAAATCAATAGATAACATGTTCACAAATCCTAACACAAATGCTACCAATCAAAGATGCTAATTAAACACTTTGGTTAGAAACTAACATCAAAACACTTTTTATTACTTTAAACCATACACACACACACACACACACACACACACAATCCTCACACTGCAGCTGTTTTCATTTTTGAAAGTTTTAGGCCATCTATTCTTTCCATATATAACAAATGTTAACAATTATAATACCAATGATAGTAGATTCCAGTGATATTACATTTCACATAGAAGATTGGATTTGATCTTCTCACACCCTCTGTAGTCAAGGAGGGCAGGAAATAGAGAAGAAGGTGAACTGGAGGCAGGTCTGGGTGTCACTTCCACACAGTGTGGAGGGGAGCCACAGCTCCTCTTCTTGGCCTTCACCCAAGAACACCGTCACGCTTGCCTCTTCCTGCTAGCTGGTCTTTGTTTTCATGTCCACTGTGTCTTTCACCTGTAGCCTGGACCTCAGGATTTTCTTACCTTGTGACCAGCTTTGCTGTCCATTTCCGACTTTGACTATGGTCTTTTCTGACTGCTGTCTGCTTCCTAGAACTATAGAGGTTGTTGGAGTTACTTCCTGCACCTGCCTCATTCTCCCAAGTCTATTGGGGCCAGGCCAGCTCTGTCCAGCCACCTGCATGACAGGGAGGCCAGGTACCCAGCCAGGAGCAACAAAGCCAGATGACTTCTGGAGTGAAAGCACAATTCAGGAATGCCATTCAAATTGTTCAAAATGACAGCATCACAGATTCTTCCCTTTTATCAGTCACTTCCAGACTTGCTGCACTGATTCGAGAAAAACACAATTATGATGAAGGCAGATCTATGAATTCCTCCTCCTTTTAAAAATTGGATACATTCCCCAGGTATAGACTTCAGGCAACATCTGTTGGCTTAATTAGAGAGGAAAGGCTTCAAGGATGAATTCTTTCCCTAAACTCCACTGTCTTTGCAACAGATGACACCATTGAAGCAATAGGTGGGTAGCAGGTGTGTCATGGGCTGAGCGCTGGCTTGCATTTGGCAAAACTCAGATTACAGGTGAAAAAAGATTGATGATGTTATGCATTCTGAAATGGTCCTTGACACGTTATATAAAATGTACAATTCTTCAAAGACACATCAGGAGTTGTAGCTAAACACAACACATAATATATCCCTTTTCAGGGGCAAGGATCATACTAGTTCAGGGAGGCACATCCAGATTGAATTAAGTTAGGTCTCTGAAACAATGCTACAGAAATATATCACTGTAAACAGTTTACAGGGGCAGGTGAAACGAGCAGCAAGGAGGAGGCTATTTAAACAGAGTCACAAATGTTTCCTATTCTTGGGTTCCCCCTTCCACATGGCTATATTATGAAGTAAATTTTTATATTTCCTAGATTCTAAAGGTTAAGAATTCAAGCTGGGTGTAGTAGCACATGCCTGTGATCCTAGCACTCCTGGAAGGTGAGATGAGATTGCAAGTTCCAGACCAGCCTGGGCGGTGAGAAACTTAGGTATGGTTGGTGACTGTTCTAAGACTGAGACAGGAGTTTTCAAGTCCAAGGGCTTGTTTGCTGGAGAACTTTTCTCCCTTTGCTCCTCATCTCCCCCTCCCAGTTCCGAACTGTGCAGATGGCCCAGACCCACACCATTTTCTTTAGTAAAAACTGCCCAACAGCTATTGTGAAACCCAATGAAAGTAAAGGATCAGTAATAAATATCACAGCGATAAGCAAAAAGAGCACATTGTCTGGTTGACTCTTTGGAAGAAAGAATGGAAAATACAGGAAGGAATAGAAGACAGATATCTCTGACTTGTAACTTGGGTCCTTTTCCTACATAAATATCTTATGTCTTTTCAAATAAGATATACATTTTATAAATACTATTTC
This sequence comes from Dinomys branickii, assembly GCA_004027595.1. NCBI lineage: Eukaryota > Metazoa > Chordata > Mammalia > Rodentia > Dinomyidae > Dinomys > Dinomys branickii. The sequence continues at coordinate 78,115 of PVLD010005919.1, read as the reverse complement.
TGCCAGTTCTAATAGTCTCCGTCTCCCGTGCCCACATCTGCAGGATGTGGGGTGAAAGGTTATCGTCGCCACATCTCTTCTGGGTTGAGTAGCTAAGCTCAGTGTGGCAAATTTCTCTCCTTTCTGGTATGTGCATCCCTACATGTGTGTTGGGAAAGGAGGGCAATTATTCTCTCCACCGCACTGACCTCATAGACAACGAGTAGAGTCAGGAACCCCAGCCCTTGACCCTGTATGATCCTCTCAGGACTGTGTAAACCTGAGCGTTAAACACCTCTTTGTAGCAACAATCTTGGTCAAGTTTGTCTGGAAAGGAAGATGGTTCCTTGACCCATATGTCCTCTTCCTTTTCAGAGTGACCGTCTTCCCCAGAGCCACCTTTGTCTCTGTGATGAGGTAGAATGGCAGTGAGTGACAGAAGAAAATCCTCCTTTATCTACTCACCATCCTTCTAAGGAAGCCAGGGGTCACTGTCTGAAGTGGTCCCATCGGCTTGTGTTGAAAACTCACTGGATACCAGGGGAGCAAATTCTGGATTTTCTGGGAATTCTCTACAATAGCCCACTGCTGCCCAAAACATAATTTCCTCAGTCTTATGACAATCACTAAAAGCTTCAGAAAAAATACCCCTGGATTTATAGGAAACTTTTCATCTCCTTCAGAGGCTTTAAGAACAGGTTCCCTGCCATTAAAAGTATGGTTAATATTAAATTAATGCACCATTGAGTTCAAAAGGGTTAGATATCTGAATACTAAATATGGGCGCTCAGATGTTTGTCATTAATCTTTATCATTATATAGAAACAGTATTTTAAGTTACAGCACTCAGATTGCCAGATAATTTGAAACCAATTCTGTAAAGCCAGAAAAAGCTGATGTAGAGCTAAAACTAAAAGTGAGAAAAGAGGAAAGATCTTTCTCAAATATACCCAAACCTCCTCTCCCCAAGATCCTAATTTAATTGCAAACACTGCCGTGAGAACTATCAACTGCAGATTTTCTTTCTCAAATTAAAATGCTTTTGAGCCAAAGTAATGTGAATTCACGGGAAATGGAAAAAGCTTAAAATATTTCCTCCAGGACTAAGAGTCATGTTGAGGTCATTAAAAAAAAATCAAAAGTGTCCTAGAATTATGTTTAATTGCAGTGAGTCGATTGCATGCGATTTTCAAAATTTGCCATTACCAAATGATCATAGTATTTCACTTTTAATTAAGCAATTGGTTCTTCTCTCAAGGATAGAATGTCCCTGAAGATTTTATTTGTATATTACATTTTGTTTTCACAATATCCATTTTTTGGTACATCATCACCACCCCCATTTAATGCCATGTCAACAGGAAATCTATTTAAAGGAACATAAGTGTGTATGAAGTCCAATCGATCTTATTTGGAAATCCACAGCTTAACACTGGGCTTCTGCTCACTAATCCTTAAGTGAAGGGTTGTGAGGGGCGCCCTCTTCAGCAAAGTACATGAAGTTCTCAAAATCCTTTCCACGAGTCACCAGGGGAAGGGCAGTGTGATTGGGACGCTATTCTAAGGGGGAAGGAATTCCATTCAGAAACTAAAGGGAAAGAATGAGCCCCTCATTCTTTTTGAAGGGGTTTGAGTTAGAGAAGAAGACCAGAACAGTGCCAGCCATATTTGGGAGTGATTAATCTACAGCTATTTGGGGGAAAGAAAAGAAAAGAAAGAACCCAGTGGGAATACAATTTTAGTCAGAAATTCCATGAGCTTGTATTGAAAAACCTTTTAAAACTTAAGAATTCATCCTTCTAAACAATCAAGGGAATCTTGGTGAACGTGTGTAAATAATAAATAAAGGGTAAGTACTTTACTTTTTCTCCTATAATTTAAGATTGAAATGGTAGGACATGCATAAAAATTTACAGTTAAAAAAAAAAAAGGCCCTTTCGAGAAAAAGAGGATGACAGAGAGGAGGCCAACAGCGTATCAAAGCTTCTCCAGGACCCGGACTTCAGACACCTAGAAAACAGCAACTTGGTGGAAAGACAAGGAAGAGCTCCAGGAATCAGGAAATAGCTGACAGAAAATGCACAAATCGTAGAGAAAATGAAGACAACACAGAAAAAAGAAAGTAGCAGCAGTCTGGCTTAGGAGCCCCAGGGAGAAACAATAGATTAGTAACTCAAGAAAAGCCTGTGGTTACAGTAAACTGCAAATACAGTGTAGGATTTTAGTGTGAAACTGACTCCTTCTGGATGGCACACTTGAGTTAGAGAAGACCAGGACAGTGCCGGCCATATTTGGGAGTGATTAATCTGCAGCTATTTGGGGAAGGTCTTAATTGTTTAAGATTGAGCTACTCCAAAAATCACAATGGACCACATTTCAGAGTTTCTGGGTTCACTGTACTCCAAATTCTGGGTGGAAGAAGGCTACAAGAGAGGGCTGGAGAAGGGGCAGGCTAGTCGTAAACCTCGTGAGAAGTTTAAGGAGTGTCAGGAAAGACGTGATGGTCAGAAGCGAGACTAGTCATGTGGGCTTTTCTGAGGGAGCTTGGCCTAAATGTGGGGCCAGTAAGTATGGGCAGGCTTCTAGCCATCCCTACCCTTTTGGCTGCCTATATCCAGCACATAATTCAGAAGTCTGTCAGCTTTCCCCACCTGCCAATATGATCAGAGATACGCCTTGGCTAGGGCAGCTACCGCATCCCAAGGTCTGTGAACAGAAGGGCCTCTGGAGTAAGGTGGGCACCTCAGAAGCCCACAGATCACAAAACCAGGTAGAGAGAATCATGAATTGGGGCACCGAGAGAGGCAAGAACGTTAAGAGCCTCTTAGAGTGAATAACCCCTAGGCATAAATCCTACCACTGATTGATATCATCCAGCCAAAACAACAACAACAACCACAACAACAACAACCAAATTCAGGGTAGGACACAGCATATGTACCTAAAAGAAAGGTGGGTGTGGAAAAACCAATAGATCCTAGTTGTGATTCACTACCATTTCCCCATACCTGATGGAACCCAAATTACAGGTTATGGAAAGAAATTACTCACTCAAACACATGGGGAAATATTGGGGACTCATTTTTCTTTTTAATTTGTTTAATTTTGGCATTTTTTTCTCCTTTTAAAATTCTTTGTTTTATTCTTTTTCTCACTTATCTTTGTTTTTTCTTATTTTTTTCCATTGCTTTTACCTATTAACTTTAAAATTCTTAAGTGGGGTTCTTTATTTTTTCTCTCCTTTTCCTTCCTATCTTTCTTTTAAAATTTTACTTTTTTATTTTCCTTTCTCCACCCCTTCTTTTTATTATTATTAAAAGGAATTTCTATACATTTGACTAAATACTATTGTTGCTAAATTTTTTTCTGTTGTCAATGGTGGTGTGATTGTTGCATTTAGTATTTACTCTATGCCAACATTTTGCTTGTCTTTGTGACTGTATTATTATTTTAGATCGTCTTTTTATTGATAATAGTACTATGGTAGCTTTTATTAGTTCTTTTTTGAGGTATATGTTTGCAATTCATGCAGTTTCCAGTCATCTTGAGGAGTGACTACTGATGGGTTCCTGCCTGTATAAAACTCTGCCAGGGTCATCATGGCGGTGTTCCAACATGGCATCAAGCCTCAGAATGACAACGTGTCCCTGCAGGACTAACTTCTTCCTGTTCTAGTCCCAAGTAAACTTCCTGCTGCCTTTTTATACGTGCACCAACAATTCCCCAATCCTCTTGAGATAAGACACCTCACCTGTCCATATGAACTCCACCCATAGTCCAACCTAATTAAAACTCGTTCCCCAGCTCTGTCCTCTGAGGGTCCTTGCAAGCTCCTGCAGCTCTCCTGTGCCAGCAATAAAGGCTTGTTTTAGTCTCCGTCAGTGTCTCTCAATAGTGCCCGAGCCTGACAGCTACATGTATGTATTACAGCTTGTTTCGCTTTAATCCACTTCCCCTTTCCTCCCCTCGTCTTGGGCCCCCCTACCCCCTCTTGCACACTTATTGGTATTTGTCTGAGCTCATGTTATGGCACACAGTATTTTTCTTTTTCTTTTTTATTTTTGGTACCAGGAATCAAGCTCAGGACCTTGAGCTTGCTAGGCAGGTGCTTATGCCACTGAGCTATATCCCCAGCCCATGGCACATAGTGTTTACAATAATTGGGGTTATCATGTCCCTGTACATAGCCCATCTTTATTCCTCTCATTTCCTCTCCCCCCTTCTCCTCAACTCTTGCCCTTGTTCCCTTGGACCACTTCCCTCTTGCAAGAGATCTGTTACCTTATCCCTTTCTATCCATCCTTTACTATTTTCTTAGTTTGTCAAATGAGAGATACCATATGGATTTAAGCTTCTGTGTCTGATTTATTTCAGTCAACATTATATTTTTTCAGGTGCATTCATTTTCCTACAAATGTGTCATTCTTTACAGCTGAATAGTATTCCATTTATATATCAATACCACATTTTCTTTAACCACTTATCTGTTGGTGGGTGTCCGGCTGCTTCTGGGATTTAGCTATTACTAATTATGCTGCTATAAACATCAGTATGCATGGGTCGCTGTACTGTGATGACGTTAGCTCTTTGGGGAAGATAGCTAGCGAGAGATAGCTGGGACTTTTGAAATTTCTAATTTTAGATCTTTAAGAAATTTCTATGCTGGTTTGTAAGATGGTTGTATGAGCTTGCACTCCCACCAACAATGCAGGAGGGTCCCTTTTAACCAAAGCCACACCAGCATTTGTTATTGTTTGATTGTCTAATGATTGTCCTTTATTATTTACAGAGTAAGATGGAATTTTACATTTGTCTAACGACCAGAGACAGTGAACATTTTTTCATACATTGGTTGACCATGTGTGTTTCTTCCTCTGTGAAATGTCTTTTCCTTTCTCCAGCCCATTTCTTTATGGGGTGTTTAATTTTAGACGGTTTAGGTTTTTTAGGTCTTTGTGTATTCTAAATATTAGTCCTCTGTCTGAGGAGTAGTTGGAAAATTTGCCTTTTCACTCTATTGGATTCTTCTGCTCTATAGAAGCTTCTTAGTCTGATATAATCCCATTTGTTGATAATTAATAGCAATTCTTGTGTGATTGAGGTTCTGTTTAGAAAATCCTTCCCTAATTCTCTGTCTTTGAGTGTTCTACCTCTTTTGTCTCCCAGAAGGTCTAATGTTTTTCTTTTAACATTTAGATTTTTGATCCATTTTGATTTTAACTTAGTATATGGTGAGAGATATGGGCCCAGTTTCAGTCTTCTGCAAACAGATAACCAGTTTTCCCAACACCATGGGTGGAATTCGTGATCTTTCTTCCAACATATGCTTTTGGACTCTGTCAAAGATCAGGTATTTAAATATGTCTGGAGAGGTTCCTGTTTCCTTAGCCCTGTTGTATTGATCTCCATGTCTGTTTTTGTTCCAGTACCAGACCATTTTTTACCACTATTGCTTTGTAATATACCTTGAAGTCAGGTATTGCTATGCTGTTCACTTTGCTCTTCTTTTTTAAATCTTGTTTTATTTTAAAAATTTAAAAACTGACAAAACAACAATGAAGACAAAATCAAAACAACAAAAATGATACATGACTTCAAAACAAAATGATAGGAATGTACAATGGTTGCTATATTACTATTATCTTCAACGAAGTTGCTCAGTCCTCTAGACAGAAGAATGTAAGTTTGATCAATCACAGACAGTAACAAGCAAAAAAACAAAACAAAAAACAAAAAAATAAAAAAATAAAACATTAGAAATGACGCAGAGCTTCACCTTACAAAATGGTAGTTCAACAATTGTTCTCGGGCTGGGGATATAGCTCAGTGGAATAAGTTCCTGCCTGGCAAGCATAAGGTCCTGAGTTCAATCTGTGGTACCGCCAAAAAACCCCCAAACAAAAAACAATGGTTCTTACTCTGCATATTGTTTTCAGATCAGTCATTCTGATTACCAAATTCAAGTGTGCAAAATTGGTCAAAGAAAAAGAAAATTTAAAGCATTGACTGTTCCTTTCAATAAACCACATACATCAGTGATACACCTATCACAGCTATCTTTATATATACACATAAATTTTGTTTTTCCTTTAAAAAAACAAAATGACAAAAACAAATACATAAACAAAGATAAACTAGGGGCTTTTATAGGTAAATGGATGCAACTAGAGACCATACTCATTAGTGAAATAAATCAGATTCACATGTGTAAACATCATATTTCCTCTCTACTATAAGAACCTGAAAGAGTAAATAAAATCTGAAAGGTACAATAGATATTGTGAAAGGGAAAAGAAACTGCTCAAATAGGAAGGATCAACTGGGATTAAGGAGGGGAGAGGAAAAAGAAAGAATGAAGAGAGAAAAAAATGTACACACACACACACACACAGAATAGCTAGGATAATTGTACTACTGATATCTGTTGTTTGCTGAAAGGAACTATTAGTGTGTAATTGTTTGATCAATCTTGCATGCTTATAACTGGTTATATGTGCAATCATTTTGAAGATGACATTATGTAGTATAACAACCATTGTTAATATCCTATCACCATGTTTTGAAATTCTGTATCATTTTTGTTGATTTGCTCTTCTGTCCCTTTCGCTGTGTGTGATGGTGGATTTGGCAGACAAGTTCACTGGCACCAAATTGTCCACTGAATCAGAAATATTCCTATGCAATCAATTCATCTAAGTAGTCACAGGTTAATCCATTACAGTGCTATCTGTCAGGGCTAGTTGAGAAACACCATACCATAAAACCCCTTTGGCAGTGGGAGCATGGCGCCTATGTGAGCCTCCAGTCCTGTGTAACTCAGGCAGAAACTGGTGTCTGATCGCAGGCATCCAGTCCATGATCACCAGCCCCTGCCTTTCAGTGTGACTCTCCCCAGTCTGCTCTCCAGCTGCCTGCTGTCTCCCTCACTGTCCTTTCCTCATCCACTCAGGGAACTTGGCAGTGTAAAGCCACCATCAAGGGGCTGCTCTAGGACTGAGGTTCAGACATCAAGCCCTTTCCCACACTGGTGTCCCCACCAGTTCCTGCTGCATATGAGTGTTTACTGGGGTGCCGATACTGCAGACACTCCCCAACTGTTGCTTCTGCAGGGCTGCTGGGGGATCAGTCACGTGTTCATTCTCTTGTCTCCAATTACGTAAGAGCCTCCTGGTCCAATGCTGTTCTTTGTGGGCAGAGAAGTTGTTATTTTCACTGTGCCTTTCAGCTGGAGGCCAACCAGCCACCAGCCATGGTGCCCCAGTTTCTCCTCTGTGGCCTGGGCCACCTCCTCTATAAAATAGCTTAATCCTATTTTCTCTTCCGCCAGTTCCCTCGTTGTTGCCGTGCCCCCTCCCCTCACTTTGGTTCCTCTCCAGGCCCCTGTCCTCCAGATTCCAGACACGTCGTCATGGAGAAGCCAGGCTGTTGGTACTCTTTGTTCCATCATCTCATCTGCTCCTTTCTGGCCCTTATGGAATTTCAATATCTGATTTGTTTCTGACTCTGCCATTATTGTTGATTTCTTTGCTAGTGCCAATGGTGACATAGTTGTGGCTGTTATGTGGTTTTTACAGAATGTCATTGCTAGCTGTTCTATCTTTGTGCCATCAACAATACTCTCGTTTGAACATAAAGCAAAGAACACTAAGACAAGGATATATCACAGGGAGACAGATTCTAGTGAAAGGAGATCTACACAGCAGGGAGTTTTTCTACCGAAGCTGACTTTGAACCTGCCACACAAAAACAACAGAAATATAAGAGAACAAGATGCCCCTAACTTAACCTTCCAAGTTATCACTGGAATAACCCTTAGCCTTCCAAAAGCCTAACTCATGGACACTGAGGTACAGGAAATTATAGAGAAAATGTTGGAAGAGCTTGAAGAAGAAAGGCATAGGCAGTTTCATAAGTTTTTCAGTGAGTTTAAAGAGTTTTTTAAACAGATAATATATTTTGCACATAAAATGTTCAATGAGCTTAAAGAAGAAATGAAATAATGGAGTTAGACATGAAAATAAAAATATGAATGACCAGTTTGGTAAAGCATTTGAAAGCATTCAAGGAAAACAAGCAGAAATACAAGGTATGAAAAGTTCAACTGAAAGCACGGCTAGCAGGTTTGACCAGTATGTCAGAAAGGGAAGATAAAGAGGACATATTTATTCACTGAAATCATAGCAGAAAACTTCCCAATTGAGGGAGAGAATTCAGCATTCAAGTACAAGAGGCATATAGAAGCACAAACAGTCATGACCAAAAAAGAACCACTCTGTAACACAGAATAGTCAAAATTCCAGAAATTCAACAAAAAGAATACTACAAGCTGTTACAGAAAAGTAGCAAGTAACTTATAAAGATGAGCCTTTCAGAATGTTAGCAGACTTCCCAGCACAAAACTTAAAGGCTAGGAGAGCTTGGAGCAAAGTTTTTCAAGCCCTAAAAGAAAAGAAAATAATTGTCAACTTGGATTTCTATACCCTGCAAAATTACCCTTCAAAATTGACCGAGATGTAAATTCTTTCCTAAAGGATTCCTAAGGAATCCTAAAGAAACATATGACCACTACACAAGCACTACAGAAAATCTTAAGACACCAACAGCAAATAGCTGAAAGAAAAGTATACATTGAATTGGGAGGGTGGTTAAACAAAAGTAATAAAAACCAAAGTATTAGCACTGGAAAAACAATGCAATGACAAAATTCAGTAAACACCTTACAACAATAACTCTCAATGCTAATGGTCTTACTACCCCAATCAAAAGATATGAACTGGCAGTTTAGATCAAAAACAAAATACCACCATATATTTACCCACAAGAGTCACATCTTATTGAAAAGGAAGCTCATAGACTAAAGGTGATGTGGGAGTCAGTGGTCTCTCTGTGGTCCCCAGGATAAAACTGCGAGAGGATTTAGAAAATAAAGACAAGAGATAGCCAGGGTCGGGTGTAGTTACCTCTTGCCTGATGAGTAAGAGGACTGCCCCAAAACAGTACAGCATTTATTTATACCCCGGAGAGCCTGGTTAATTTATGCCTTGCTGCCCAGCAACCAGTTAACAAGTTACAGTGGCTTGTTTACTGCAAGGAGGAGCACGTGTTCTCAGGCTGGCTTCATCCTGCACTTGTAATTACTTTCCAGCTTCAGCGGCTCCCAGGTGAAAGGATGGAAGATGATGCTCCATGTAGCTAGAGCCCAAAAGCAAGCAGAGTAGCTATCTTCAAATCAAAAGTGGTCAGAAGACATAAAAATGACCACTGCATATTGGTAAAGGGAAAGATTCAAGAAAAGATAGCAATACAGTAACACCTCCGTTCATGAATGCTTCTGTTTACAAACAGTTTGGTTCCCAAATGGAAGCATTTGGCGAAAGTTTGCTTCATTTGTGAACTCTGCATTGGGTGATGAAAGTCACATAGCACCTTTCCTACATAAATACCAGTGGAGCCACCTTCCCCAGAATTGTGGAATGAATTAAATTTATGAACCGAGGCACCACTATATCTATACACCAAATGGTGGCACACCCAATTTCATAAAACAAAACTTACTGGAGATGAAAGGACAGATACACATTGTCTTGGTTACTTTTCTCTTGTTGCTGAGACAAAATACATGACACCCAGAATTAAGGAAGGAAAGATTTATTTAGCTCACAGTGTGTGGAAGTTTCAGTCCATACTGGGCTGGTTCCAAGGCAGAGTGGCACATGGCAGAGGGCAAGCGTTCATGGCGGTGGAACACAGCAAAAACAACCAGAGCAAAATGGAGGAATGACGGCAAGCCAACTCTTTCCCTCCCTTACATTGTATGCAAACTACTCGCCCCAAGGCAGTTGTAGCACTCATACCCACAATCCTAGCATTGGATCATGGATCAATCACAAATCCTAAAGGCCCACCCCATGACTGCATGAGGATTTAGGGGGACACGCAGACACAAACCACAACACACAAGCAATCATAATGATTCAACCACTCCACTCACAATTAGACATTCAAACCAGATTTTAAAAAAAATTAACAAAGGAATTTCAGTTAAACCATATCATTGAGGAAAGGAACTTAATACATATTTATAGTGTTTCATCCAAAAGCAGCATGCACATTTTTCTTAGTAGAACATGGAAGTTCTTACAAAATAATATCTTAGGCCATAAAGCATGCTTAAATCAATACAAAAGAATTGAAATAACCTTTTGTACACTATCAGGTCAGAGTGGAATGAAGCTAGAAATTAATGCCAAAAAATCCCAGGGAAGTTACACAGACACATGGATATAAAACAGTATAGTAGAAAATAGTCAGTTGATCACAGAAAAATATCAAGGAGAAATAAAAATGTTCCTAGAATCAAATGACAATGGAAGCACTACATGGCAAAATCTAAGGGACACAATTAAAGCAGTTCTAAGAAGGAAGTTTATAGCTGCGAATGCACACATCCTCCCAAAATAACCTAATAACATATCTCAAGCTTCTAGAAAAATAAGAAATCCAAATCTGAAACTAATGGGAAGAAATTATAAAGATCAGCCATGAATACCTGTAATCTCAGCACCTAGGGAGCTGAAGCAGGAGGATTGCAGTGAGTTAGAGACCACCCTGGGTGGCACAGTGAGTTCAAGACCAGCCTGAACTACTGTAAATTATAAAGATCAGAGCGAAAATTAATAGTAAAAAATTACAAAGTTCAATGAAATGGAGTCTGTTCTTTGAAAGGCTAAAACAAGATTAATAAACCCTTAGCAAAACTTATATAAAAAGGGAGGGGAAAAGCCCATATTAATACAATTAGAAATGCCTAGGATTTTGTTTTGGTATCAGCAAACTCAGGCCTGGTACTTGCCAGGTGGGCACTGTGCCACTGAGCTGTATCCCTAGCTTTGCAGTTAGAAATAAAAAAGGGAAAATCACAATAGACTCCACCAAAATTCAAAGGGTTATAAAAAGCTACTTCAAATATTTTCAGTCCAAGAAATTGGAGAACCTAGGAGTAATGGAGAGATTCCTGGAACACATATGAATTATCAAAATTGAACCAAGAAAATATGAAAACCTTTAATAGTCCAATAACAGGTGATAAGAAAAAAAAATCTACCAACAAATCCCAAGACCTGACAGATTCACCACAGAATTTTATCACAATTTCAGAGAAGGTCTAATGCCAGTGTTCCTCAAACACTTCAACGAAATTGAAAGGGAAAGGATACTGACAGACTCATTCCTGGAAACCAGCATTACCCTGGCACCAAAATTAAACAATGACATAACACAAAAGAAAGGAGAGACAGAGAGAGACAGAGAGAGGAAGGAAGGAAGGAAGGAAAAAACTATAGGCCAACCTCCTTAGTGAATATAAATGCAAAAATCCTCAACTAGATACTGGTATCCAAAGGGCAACAAATCACTAAATATACACACATTAAATATACATACAATTAAATATATCATGATCAAATTGGCTTCATCGCAAGGATACAAGGGTGGCTCAACGTATGCACATACCACACAAACAGAAGCAAGGACAAAAACCTTACGATCATCTCAATAGATGCAGAAAAGCCCTTGACAAAATCCAACATCCTTTCAAGATAAAAGCCCCAAAGAAACTAGGTATAGATAGACCATAGCTCAAACTGGTAAAAGCCACTTATGACAAGCTCCTTGCCAACATTACACTAGACTGGGAAAAACTGAAAGCTTTCATTCTAAAATCAGGACAGAGACAAGAGTATGCATTTTCACCACTCCTTTTCCTATAGTACCTCGGCAGGCACTCAACCCCTACAGCCAAGAGAGAGGGAAGTCTGGCTAAAGCTCCAGCTGGCAGCAACCCTGGTATCATCCACATAGGAAACATGGACGCAAAATACAAGGCACATGCAAAGTACAAGAGTTATGGGGTTAAAAGGGCTTCCACCCCAATTTCAGAAGGCCTGGGAGGCCAAACAGTGTGCCCTTGAGAGGCAGTATATAAAATTGTGAGGGTGAAGCCAAAGATACAATAGAGACCTCAGAAGTTTAGAAAAGCCAGGAATGTGCATTATCTGAGGAAAACTACAAGGAGGGAGTTTCCCCTCCACAAAGCCAATGGGAACTGTAACCATCAGAAGTGCTATAGGGGTAGAACCATCCAAGCCCTTTGGAGCTCACAGTTTGCCACAGGTTGCCTTGGATGCTGCACAGAGAACTGTAAGACAGTGTCTGCCCTGCTGGAGTTTGGATTTGCTTTGGTCCCAATCCTTTGTATTCCCCTGTTTGTAACTTTTGAAATAATAATTTTTATCTTGAGTCATAGAATGTTGGAAGTGTTTAACTTTTCATTTGTGCAGGGGCTTGCAGCTAAGAGTTTGCCTTACATCTTAGAGGAGACGGGACTTGGACTTTTCAGCAATGCTGAAACTTTTAGGACCATGGCAACCCTTAGAGATGAACTAGAGTCTTTAGGGGGCCACGGATAAAATGTTATGATTCTAATGTAATATAATGTTGATAGACTTAATACTGGTTGTTAAGGATTGTTAAATGTCCAAGTTGTAAAATGGTAAAAACAAATATATCTTTGTATCTGGAGACCAGTTTAAAGAAATATGTCTGGCTGCTAAGTCCACCCGGGGTGAATTGTAATGGTTGATACTTGTGTCAACTTGAGTTGTCTAGAAGCTTAACTAAGTAACTCAGCATTTCTACATCCTAGGGTGTAGAGGACATGCCCTTGCTGCTCTGACAACTTGAGAAGTTTTTAGAAGTTTAACTAAGCCACTCAGCAGCGGGCCAAGGTCCTCACTTTGTAAACATTCTGAGCCTGTGCAAGAAAAGGACACAGAGGTGATGTGAGCGCTGCATCCCCTGAGGGCGAACAGCTTGCAGGAAAAGAGGCTTGTTTTCTCCCCAGTTTTGCCCTCATTGCTTTTGCTGTTTTTTGCCACCTTGAACTGTTGCCCCTGTACCATGCCACCCTGCTTCCAACTGATAATGGATGGAAACCTCTACAAGCTGTGAGCTAAATGAACCTTTTCTTCCTTAATTTTGGGCATCAGGTATTTTGTCTCTGCAATGAGAGAAGAGTAAGCAAGGCAGTACTCAAAAGTTTAGCACGATCAATCAGATAAGAAAAAGAAATGAAAAGGAAATGTATAAAAAACTGTCCTTGTTCATAGGTGACATGAACTTTTACATATTAGGCCACAAAAAACTGCCCCAAAGACTCCCAGAAACACTAAACAAATTCAGCAAAGTGGCTGAATACAAAATTAGCACATAGAAATCAATATTGTTCTTGTACGCCAATTATGAATCCTCTGAGAAAGAAATTAAGAAAATAACCCTATTCATAATAGCTTCAAGAATTTAACACTTAAGAATTAATCTAACAAAGGAAGTGAAAGACCACTACAATAAAAACTTGATATTTTGAGGGGAAAAAAAGGATTGGAGAAGATATCATAAAATGGAAAGACATCCCTTGTTTCTGGATAGACCAAACCAATATTGTCAAGATGACCATATTACCAAACTGAGATATAGCTTCAATGCAATCTCAGTCAAAATCCAAACAGCATTCTTTATGTACTGAGAAAAAACAATCCTAAAATTTATGTGGAACCAGAAGAGACTCAAAATAGCCAAATCAATTCTTAACCATAAGACCAAAGCATGAGACATTATAATCCCAGATTTTAAATTCTTTCACATAGCTACAGTGATTTTAAAAAAAGCTTAGTACTGGCACAAAGACAAACATGCAAGTTAATATCAACTGGACAAAACAGAGGATGCAGTAATGACCCTAGTCACATCCAGCCATCTGATCTTTGACAAAAAGGTAAAAAACATGCTGAGGAAAAATAGCTTGTTTAACAAATGCTGCTGGGAAAACTGGTTATCCATATGCAGAAGAATGAATCTAGATTTACATCACTCTTCCTGTACTCAGATCAAATTAAAATGCATGAAAACCTAGATATTAAAACAAAGGCACCAAATCTGCTGGAAGACAAATTAGGTCAAAACATAGGCACAGGAAAGTATTTTCTGAACAGACCTCAATTGCACAAGAAATTATATCAAGGATCAGTGAATGGATTATATCATCGAAAAGCTTCTGCACAGCAAAGGAAGCAACCAACAGAGCGAAGAGATAACTTCCAGAACAAGGAAAAAATTTTTGCTAGCTATTGTCAGAGGACAAATATGTACAGCATATAAAAACGTCAAAAAATTAGATGCCTCACATAAAAGATGAAATCAAAAGATAGTAAGTTGAAATGCAGAGACATTTCTCAGAAAAAGTACAAATGCTCAATAAGTAAATGCAAAATATGCTCAGTAACTTTGTCTGTAAGGGAAATAAAAATCAAAACAACACTGAGATTCCATCTTACTCCAGAGAAAACTGGCCATCATCACAAAAAATAACAAATGTTCAGAAAGTTGTAGGCAAAATAACATTTCTACAATGCTGGTAGGAAGATGGCACAACTGTTATGGAAACAAACATGAGCATTCCCAAAAGATCTAAGGTATAGCTATAGATGATACAGATATAGATAGATAGAAATATAGAAATAACTATGATAGACAACAAGACAGTTACACTACTAATTGCTGTTAGCTCACTGGAAGGAAAGGTTTATATACATTTATTGCTTGATAACTTTTTCATGCCTATATCTTGTAACATGAGCAGCTACTTTGAAGATAACAATACTCAGTGTACTGGCTGTTGTTACTCTCCTACAATCTTGTTTTGAAATTTTGTACCATTGGTTTTATTGTTTATTTTTCTTTACCTTGACATGAAAAAAGAAAAAAGTCTAATAAAAATGTCATTCATCCCAGCTGTACTTCTTCTGGGTAACTTCATATTATAGACATTATTATTATAGTGATACATGAACACACATATTGACAGCAACATAACTCAAAATAGTTAACTCTTGGAAATTGCTTTCATGCTTATCAGCAGATAAATAAAATGTGGTATATATATGCAATAGAGTACTATTCAGCCATAAAGAAGAAACAAGAAGAATCATTTGTAGGAAAATGGATACACCTCGAGGCTGTAATATTAACCAAAATAAATGAGACACAGAAGGCTAAATATTGCACTGATTTTATATGAAAAATGCAAAGTATAAATAATTTAAAGAACAAAGGAAAAGTCACAGTAAAAAATTTTGAGATCAAATATCAATATGTTTACTTTTTGCTATTTGTTTGTAGTTGTTGATTATCTTAGTACAGTTTGAGTGTTCTTGATGTTGAAGATGCAATACTGCCATTCATCTTTCATTTTTGTTTGGCATCTGTTCTCTTCAAGAGAAGGCACATGTTATTGCTTGGATATGATATGCCCCCAAAAGGCTCATCATCTTGAAGCCACAATTGCTGATGGGCTTTTGTGAAGTGATTGGATGTCAAGGGCTCTGACGTCATTCATGGGTAATCCACTGATGAGATCATCACTTGATGGGTGGAGACAGCAGACAGCCTCAGTGAAGAGAATGTCCCAGTGGGACATGATCTTGGTCACTGTCTGTGGTCACTACTCCCCTCCTCTCTGACTCTGTTTCTGCTTCACTCCTGCTTTCTCTGCCTTGGCCCAGTTCTAAGGCATTTGATTTACCATGGACTGAAACCTCAGAAGACGTGAGTCCAAATAAATATTTCTCCCTTTAAAATTGTCCTTTTGTTTGGAGAATATTCACTGATAGAGTTAGTGGCTGCATGGTTTATTCCAAGGTACTGCATGAATTACAGTCCTAACCTTCTCCCCAAAGTTTTCCAGAAAAATATCCAAATTTGTTTTACTATTTTCATATCACTCTAACATACTGATATTCTTTGGAAACAAAGACATCATTCTCTTTATAGCATTCTGTTTTTATTAGTGGCATTTCTGTTAACAAAATAGAATAATTCTTGATTACTGAAAAAAATAAATGCTGGCAGTGTACTTTACTTTTTTCTAAATGGGAAATGTAGTGTTTTTCCCCAGGTATTTGCACACAGTAATAAAAATTGACTAACACAGAATATTAATTTCAAGTTAAATGATTAAATCATATTATGTCCCTTTAAAAATAAGTGACAGTCAATATGCATTTATGAAAGTCATAATACAAACAAATGACATGACTAATTTATACCCACCATCTTTGAGTTCAAATGAATCACACCAACAAAAATAAACTGTTTTGGCTAACTCACTTTTCTTATTGTATAGTCAATTTGTTATTTGTTATAACTCAAGTTACTAGAGAATTGAAAACAAAAACTAAGCTAAACCCTTGTGGCATTGCTATTAGTATTTTCAGCTTATACTGAGGGTATTAAATATATGGATATTCCATTATTGATGTAAAAGTTATTTAAATGTAAAGGTGTATGCTACATACATTATTTCATTTAAATACATAGAACATTTTAAAGTTTTATTGTTTTAGTCAAGCATAGACAATCATAGAGTGATTTTTTTAAATGAAAATTTGGAAACGTTTAGACTTTAAAGGTAACTTAGCTTGAGTAACAAAAATGTGAAGCTTTTTTTTAGTTATAAATTCATAGCTTTTTTACGCTTAACAAATTGATAACTTGATATTTTTGTGTAGTAAATATCTTGCACTTGTCGAAGCAAAAAGGTCAAAGAAAGAAAAAACAAAGATGAAAGAAAAGAACGAAGGAAGGGGTGGAGGGAGAAACTTCAGGGAAGGAAAAATATATTTTCCTCTTTTCCATTTAGGTTTATGACTCAAGACCTTGCAATTAAAGATAGATTAATGAGAGAGTAGCATGCAAAAAAATTTTGTATGAGAGAAAAAAGCCTTCACTTAAAAAATAAAGACTCAAAAGAACTGTTAAACTGAGGGATTTTTATAGGAGGCTTGGTAGGGTGGTAATCATGAAGAAATATGGCAGGGAGTCCTGTAGGAGGTTAGTACAGTATGTGTGTTACTCTTGGCAAGTCTTAAAATTTCAATTTCCTGTCTGTGTCCCTTGGCCTTCAGAATGAAGGACATTTCTTTCATCTGGGTGTGGGGAGAGCACCTTTCACTTCAGGATCTTATGACCTGCTTCAGGGAAAGGTACCAACATCTCTTTTGAGGGTTTATGATCTGCTTCAAAGGAGGGCAGGGGCCAGTCAGAGAAACCTTCCACTACTCCTGATGTTTCTCAATCAGTGTACCGGATGTCATTTGGAGACTACCATGTCCTAACTTCATCAAACTAGGTTACAGACAAGTTCCCCCAAGTCACAAAACAATAACAGAGCTGACATTTTCAATCAGAAGAAAACTTTAAAAATCTAATATTCATACAGAAAGTTGAGTGTATTATTACCTTAAGTAGAAAATGGGAATGATTGAAATAAAAGAACAGAAGGACCAGAAGAAAATTTCCCAGAGCTGCTGAGATACTAGTTGCATGGGTTTTGGTGTATCTGACCCCACAGAGCAGCAGGGACTGAGTTTATCAACCACAAGCGCTGGTCCCATGGTTATGGAGTCGGGTCCCTCCCTCTGTCGCTGCTCCTACACGGGGGTGGGGTGGGGCGTGGCAGCTGCCTTTTGTCCCTTGTGTCACCTCACTCCACATCCTGATGGCATCTGCCTCTTGCCGCTGCACCCTCTCCTGCCTCCTCCCATGGGGACTTCTTGTTCTTGAGGACCCATCTCTGCACCAGTCACCACGCAGCTTGTGAGTGTGTGGGTGTTACGTCATGGAGCAATCATCTACCTTTCAGACTCGGAAGTCAGTAGACATGGCTGAACCGTGAAAAGTCATGCAACAGGAGCACAAGCAGCCTTCCTGAGGCAATGGAGATGACAGCATAAAGACAGCAACGATGAAAAGAAGGGGCTTCTTGGGCTTGGGCTCTGGGTAGGGAAGAGTTGTACCTGTGAAAGATTTTTCATAAACTTCCCAAACTTTTGTTTCTTGTGCATGTCTGTCATCTGTAAACATAATTATGAAATTATTTTAAAAGCCATTAGCACACAGGAAGCAAATTAAAAACACAGGAATTGGCTGGATTAATTTGAGATAGCACTTAACGAAGAGTGAAGAGGGGAACCTAGGACGGAATCACAGGTGTGATAAGGGGGCGTGTGGCAGTAAGGGCACAGAGCGGGCACAGGAAGGTGCACTGAGGACACCATAAGAAAACGATGTGTGAGCCCTACCAGGCTCCTTGAGGGGTGGGAGTGGGACAGACCAGAGGCAGTGACAGGGGAACCCCTGCCAGGGCCTTTTCTCTGCAGCGGCAAACACCTGGGCAGAACCTACGGTGTTTCTAAGGTGCAGACTGGGATTTGGGAAAGTTCCTGTCTGAAACCTTTGGAGAACCCTGCTGAAAGAGAACCAAAATGTAGGCAGGCTAGTGCTGGGATTTTTGTGTAATTTTTTTGAACACTAAGTCAGACAGAAGCAAGACAGGTAGAAAGCTGGATTCGTCTATGATTGGAGTTTTGCCAGGTACGTGCAAACGGTGAATCGGTACTGTGTAGAAGCACATGGGTAGGAAGACAGCAGAACAAGCAGCAAAAGGCGAGTTCATCAAAAACTAATTCTGCGAGTAGTGAAAAGGATTTCAATTGTGTAATGAGCAAACTTTTTAAAAATACAAAACAGCCAACAAAAGGGTTACATGGTGCATTTGAAATAGCCAGCACAACACAAACTATATTTATGTTCAGGATTTACTAACCTGACTCAGGTTAGTGGAGAGCCCCAAACGCCTCCTGCTAAGGCAGATTTCAGAAAGTAGGGATGCTCCTACTCAAACTCTGGAAAATGAGAATCCTAGAGAGAGACTTCCTTGCATAAACAGATGAGTCCACCTAGTGGAGAAGCCACATGTGAAGCTATCAATTAGGATGAGAAACGTGTGATTGCAAAGTGCTCCGGAGCAACCCCCTTGCAGTGGGGAAGATGCATGCCTGGTATATCTGGAATATGCTGGAAAAGGCTTGAGATTTGGAAGCAGCCAGCTAGGCATGGTATATTCCTAGCCTCAACTCTGATCAGCTTTCCTGGAAAGGCCTTTGGGAAGCTCAGGTCCCTTGCACAGGCACAGGTGGGGCTGAGATGATGGCAGTGGCTATGGAAGAGAACCCTAGAAGAGCGGTAATGGTGAACTGTGACCTATGGTCACTTATTTTGCAGTGATTTCAAGAGCTGCTTCGGAATTAGGTCCTCTCAGAAAGTACGGCTTTCAGGAGTCTGTGGCATGAAAACAAAGAATTACCCACACTGAGTATGTTGGGGGATACCTGAAACTGCTGACAGGGGCTGGGATTGCAGTGGCCACATGCATGCATCGTGCTGTGCACTTCATACATAGACTTGCCAAAGTTTGTTTAGTATGGGAGATTGATTCTGACTTCTTTGTTTGCTGCTGCTGCCTGTGGACCTAAGGATGGTATTTAACAATGGAGGGCCCCACAGTTTCTGTGCTGGGGGAGGAGCTAAGAGGAAAGGGGACTGTGTTTGCAACTCTGGCAGAATCCAGAAGAGAGTGGGTGACTGCTTCAACTTTTTGCTTGGTGGCCACAGGATAATTAGTTGGTTATGGACCATGTCCCTGCTCCTTTGCACTACCAGCATACAAGGTATGTGGGGAGCAGCTAAGCCACTGCAGAGCTGGAGGTCAGTGAACTCCTTAGGACTAGAGCAAGTCCAGTCCCAGAAACATGAAATGCCAGAGGCAAACCATGCAAACAAGCTGACCTCTAGCTCAGTGGCATATCAGCATGTGTCTGGCCTTGGTGTTCCTCCCTGTTACCTACAGCACAGACAGCTCTGAGCATCTTTCACTTTCAGTGTTCTCAGGAAAACAGCGAGACCTTGCACCTTCTGCCCCATCGCATACTTCCCCCCTTTTCACTGTGTACAAATAAAGATGCAGAGTGTGTTGGGTTGTCACTGTCTGCATCAGAGAGGGCAGGTCCCACCTGGTCCCAGCTGTTATTCTATGTGTCTTGTTCTTTCTTAATCTCCCATTGTCCCCTCTCAGGACCCTGCTGGCCACGTGGGCTGTGGCAAGGGTACACATGCCTTGTTAGTGCCTTTGTTCATCTGAACCTTTGCTTAGGATTTCTATGTGCCACTCACTGTGCTACGAGAGGTGGAAACCCGAATAAAGTCAAGACCCTTATTAATGAGGGTCCAGGGTCTTCTCCCTTGTTTCTGAACCACACAGCATTTCAGCTATATTGCTTTTCAGATTTCTGTTAATATCTTTCACTTTTAACCATAGTTATTTATTTAAATGTTATCTTTTAGGCTTTAGGCCAGGTTTTGCGAAATGACTGTGGTAAGTATATCTGACACAGAGATGTGTTTTTCTTTTTCCCTCAGTGAGAAAAAAGCTTTTTTAAAAAGTAGAATTACTTACTATATATAAAATTGAGAAATCCTCACAGAAAAATTCAGATACCTAGCTTTTAAAATATCAGATCTGTAACACTGAGTTCCTCTCAGGGCAAGAATGAGTTTTCCATCTCACATGTATTAATTAATTAGCTTCCTATAACTTGCATAAATATATAGAAGTAATTTAAAAGGAGAAAAGCTTTATGTTGACTCATTCTTTTGGAGTGCAGTCCATGGATGATGGGTTCTATTGCTTTTGGGGTGTGGTGACGTGGTACATCATCGTGGGGGCACATAGTGGAGGAAGCTGCTCATCACAGCAGCCAGGAAGCTAAAGAGAGAGGTAAGAAAGGACCAAAGACCCCAAATTGTCTTCAAGGTCACAGCCCCATGACCTGAAACCACCCACTAGGCCTCACCTCAATGTTTCAACCACCTTCCGATGATGATACAGGATAGGAATTAATCCTTTAGTGTTGAGGGGACCCACAAAACCACCAAGGACGCTCCAGTTTCCACCTACTGGATCTGCCCATCCGTGATGTTTTTTGCCCTGGAACTCTTGTAGTTGGTGATGAGAATAAGACTGCAAAGTATGAATTGGTAAGCTCTTGGATTACTTACGTGGTAGTTGGGAATAAAGGAAAAGGGAAAGAGATGAGAGAGAAAATGGAAGGAAGAATTTTGAAGAGTTAGTAAACAATCAGTCAAGACTATTTCAGTCATATGTCCTTTACCAGGTGCTTCACGCACTCCCCATCTGTTTTGAGAGTTAGCTAATAATGGCTCATGGTGGCCCCTTCTCCAGAAAATTACTATCCACTGAAAGAATTGGAGCAAAAACACAAGGTAAATTATACCCAGCACCTTCTGGGGTGCCACCCACAGTTAGTGGTTAATTTTCATGGAAATATAAAGGGGAATACTTCTTGTCTTGGTGTGGGATTAACTGAGGTGTACAACTTGTGCTCCACAGCTGCCCATAGAATTGGGCTGAAGCTAGACTCGCATATGGATCACAACCTTACTTACATCCTTCTCCTGCCTTACCCTACTGACCTTATTCCTTTTATTGAGAGCATTCTCCCAATAAATGTTATTTTTCTTGGAAGCTCAGTATTAGTGGTATAGCAGAACTAGATGAAAACTTGAGAAATGGCTCATAGTGGGGCAATAGGGTTTGGGAATTCCACCTCATAATGTTCCTCTCAAGGTCACAATTTTATCTCTAGCTCAGCAGCACAGGACCTGGCAAACACCAAGTGTGCAGTGAATTTTATTTCTTTTATCAAATGAATTTGATTAGTATTCTGCTGAGTTTGAGAAAACAGCAAGACATGAGACATGGACACAGGAAGTGTTTGTGACTAGAAGTTTAGATATTTTACAGGGAAGAAAGCAGTTTAGAAAAGAGGCAGTAATTAGTGTCAAGGGCAAATAAAATCCTAATTCTTTTCAATGTAAGGGAGCCAACATTTGTCTTTACCTCAATTAGGTATATAACTGTAATTACTCTAAATCAATGAGTTACGATCCTTTAGTAATGCCAGTGAGAAAGAAGGTTAACATTAGCTTGCAGAAGTAGTTATGCATTTTGTCTTCTGTGTTTTGTTGTCAAGTGATGGAATGTGACACCTGAGATTCTCTTAGAATAAGGAAGTGCACAAAATAAATGAAATAATCAAGTTTTAATTATACCTATGCAGAAGGGATTTCTGTTCATTTCTCTTCATTAAATTGATTATATTGTCTAAAAACCAGACACACGCATTCAGGTATTCTAAAGGTCATGTTATTTATCTTTTCAAATACATGTTCCTGTTATCCCAAGGAAGGTAGTTTTGAATGTTTTAAATATTGGTTGTCTAATTTTACCTCACAAAATGTAATTATGACTTTATAAGATGCTAAATAATTCCTCCTCCTACTAGATATTTATACTTTTCAAACATTTATAGGCTGTCATCATTCCTTAGTCATCTCTTCACAAAGTTGCACATCTTTGTTTCTATAATATTTTTCATAAATATATTTCCTTAGCACTTGGCTACTTTTCCTAATTCTCTATTCAATTTGTCTCCATCTTTTGATACAGTGCTAATCAAAGTAAATGAGATATTTTAGGCACAGTTTTTCCTCATGTTGTTTGGTGTTTACAATTTCCTCATCCTGGTTAGAATTTCTCATTTATACATATCTCAGTATAGTGCTGAATTTATTGGTGCTCTTGCTATTTTACATTGAAAATTCATAACTAATTTTCCATGTCATGGCATTTAAAAACCTCTATGCCATCACTGTTTCTTCAGTGATCACAGAATGTGTAAGAATTAAATGAGTGCAGGATATAGTCCTGTCATTTGTTTCTTATTGTGCAATATTGAGTCACATTTTCACGTTTTTTTGTATTCATAAATTATTGTTATTTCTCAGTGCCCTTCAAAATCAGGGCCATCTCAAAATCAAAGGATATTATTTTTAGTCTAGATTGTTCAAAAAGATACTAAGTTCTTTTTGTACCTAATTTTTAGGCTTTCAATGTAATTAGCTTTCCAGAAAACATTTCAGTGGACCAGGTTATGTCATTGCTATGACAGTTTAAGATAGTTCCTTTTACTTATTTTATTTTGATCATCAGGTATGTTCATATATGTAGCATATATTACATATCCTAACTAACAGAGGTTGTGTGCTAACAGTATGAAATGTTCACAATTTTCTTAAATACAATTCCTCAACACTAGGTCTTGTATTCCTATACTGTATTGCAATTTTTAAAGTATTTTCACATCCTGTCTTCATTTAAAAGCCTCCTTTGGCTCACAGGTGTGATAAAGTGTAACAATGTATGTCTGGCCTCTGAATGTGCCATTAACTGACCCTACTTTGTCTTTTTAGGTTTGGCTATTTTCACACAGCCCCATGATTTCTTTGCTTCACTGCATACCTGCTATTGTCTGTGAAGCCTTTCAGAGGATTCTCTGCAGAATTTATTGTTCTTTAATCTTATTGTTGCTTTGATTGGTACCTCTGTGATAGTACTTGTTCCACTCCAAGGTTTACGGTTATTTGTACATCACTGTCTCCTACACGCTGAGGTGTGAGCTTGTTTTCCACCTTCTCAGTGCCTCACATGAGTGACCCTTCATTATTATCTGTGGAAAAGCAGCAACTCCGAATTTTACAGCGATAGGATTTGGAGTGATAGCTCAGTCACCAAGTAGGAGATTTGTCTTGAAGTTGCATTGGTCAAGCAAACACCTTGCCTTTATTTAGATGACTTATAGAGGGTGTGGCTTTGTGTGACTTCAGCCACCATGAAGGGCACCTCTTTGATGTTGGAAGCAGTCAAGGGAGGAAGGAAGGAAAGACAAGCAGGGTTAGCACGGTGAAATGACACACAAATGGGTGATGGGAAATTAGGACACTGGGCTTTTGTTTTCATTCATGATATTGTTCCCATGACTCAGAATTCCATTATACTCTGGATATTCCTCTTAGTGTTTGTCTCTTGATCTATACTGACATCAAACAGAGGAGAGAACAACTTTTTACTTGTATGCAATCTGTTAGGAAGAGAGAAACAGCTTTTGCTGTTCTGACCACATATCAATCAGTGTCCACTCAGAAACATGTAAAACATTCTAGATGTTTTGAGCAGAGGAAAGTTTTAACAAGGAATTGACTTTGAAGGTATTGGAAGGCCTGAGGGAGCAATTGCTGTATAATGCAGAGCTAGTGACTCCAGGAAGTTCCTACTGGTCCTGGCTAGAACCCAAGGGAGGCCCAGGGGTGCACTGGAAGCTGGAGGCAGAAAGCGCACTGCTGACATCCTGTTGGCAGAGCTGTGGCACCGGCCTTCGGTGTCATCTGGCTTTGTAACTGCTGTGTCTGCTGCAGGGCCTGTGGACACTGCAGGAGTCACAGAAAGTTGCTGGAGGCTGAGACCCCCCCCACTGATGACAGAAGCAGTTGGAAAAATAAATTTTAAAAATTAAAATATGATGAAAAATGAATCTTTCCTTTGCTTTTATCTTCCCAATACTGTGTCCTATAGTTTTCTTGGGTGGGCGGGGAGACTCTATTCAAAGGTCACAGGACCAAAAAATTAGGGAAATTTAATGTTCAGTGTTTCAGGCTCTGAGTGTGAAAAGTAGAAAGGAAACAGAGAAAAAAATGGGCAAGTGAGTTGTAATTCCAATTCTCTATTTTCTTCTCTAGTCTGGAAAAGAAAACAGCAGGTTAAATTTAAATACCAGTGTACATTGATATTGATAGCCTGGTAAATGTAATTTTAGCATATTCAAATTTTCTAAGTGTTTCTTTAGATCAGCATTTTCTACCAGGTAAACAGAGAGTAGTGTGTGTGAGGGTGTATGTGTGTGCTGTGTCTGTATGATTTGTGTATGTGCTATGCATAAAATATAGTATGGTGGTAGGAAATATCATAAAGAATGTAGTAGGTGGTAAGAGAGTATGCATCAGGACAGGTCCTGAGGGAGTTTCATTGAGGCTAGGACCTTAAAACACAGTGAAATCAGTTGTGCACTGAGGATTCAGTAGCCCATGAGTTAATCCCTAGTAACTGTTGCTTGTCCCTAATTAGACCCAGCGAGGGGTAAACATTTATAGCAATTTGATCATACTGAGTTTGCTTCTTAAGCCTAAAAGTTGAGCATTGTTTAAAAATTATTGTAATAGTTGGCTTTTTACTATATTTTACAAAAGTATAATTCCATGATAGATTCTCTGGGAAAAACTAAGATTCGCTCCTTCACTGCAGATAGTTTGAGAAGCTCTGCTGCAGCACAAATAAACCACAGTTGCAAAAAAGGAAGAGACAGCTGCGTTTGAGGAACTGATGGAGAGTCAGGGCTGGGAATGCACTTATGACCGAAACACAAAGTGACTGCATTTTATTCTGCATAATGGGAAACCACTGAAGGCTTTTAAACCATTCAGGCACAGGGTATGATTTAGATTTTTTTAAAAACAATCATTCCAATTCCTTGATGAAGAATAGCATGGAATGAAACAGTTGATCAGTTTGGAAACTTCTGTGAGCTTATTAGCGAGATAATGACAGCTTCGAAGGTGGCAGTGACAAATGAGGGCGCTAACAAGGGGAGAATCGGCAAAGAGTTGGCGCACACCTCCCTGAAAGACTGGAGACAAATTGGGAGAGGGGAACCACAAAGGGATTAGGGAGCGATCCCAATTTCTCTGAGGATAACTGAAGGCTAAAGAAAGTATTTATAGTTCACTGATATTGCTTTCATAGCCAAACTAATTAGATAACATTGAAAAAATAGAAGCTCAGACAGGACTGAACACTAAAGAATGTCTTCATATCCTGTAAGACTTTAAGAAGTCTAGCTTGATTAC
The DNA here is from genome assembly GCA_004027595.1 of Dinomys branickii. Lineage (NCBI taxonomy): Eukaryota > Metazoa > Chordata > Mammalia > Rodentia > Dinomyidae > Dinomys > Dinomys branickii. The sequence goes on along the minus strand of PVLD010005919.1, from coordinate 52,366 downwards.
CTGAAGGTGATGCTAGTTACTATGTGTCCAGATTTGTGTCTAGATGTCTACCAGCAAATTCTGTTCAAGTAATTTACTCAGTGCCTATATTGTGCAAGAGACTTTAAAGGGTGTTGAAAAAGATAAAAGCCAAACAAGATCTTCAGGAATTTATTCTCCCAAAGGTCTCTAACGTATATAAAATGGGAATCTACAAAAGCCAGTTTAGAAGCTTTGACAGAGAAGGCAGCATTGAGTCAGTCTTGAAGACAGTGCATAGATTTGAATATTGAAAAGATAATGTGTACATAGGTGTGTCTTAGCCCCATGTCTACACATATATGTATTCATTTCTACCTCTACATTTCCAACTAGGAGTTTATATTTCCAATCCAATTTCAGCTCAATACAGGGTTTATTCCTTCTCTAACAATTAGAAACCTTTTTTTTTGGTAATTTGCAGTATGTTTGCTTCTTTGTTCAGCCTTATTATACAAAAGAAGGTTCAGTAATGTTAGCTCACCCCTGAGAGAAACATATTTACCTACTAGAATATGGTATATCTATACAATAGTTCTTGTCTTTATCTTTAATACTATCCCAAAATAAAAGTTTCTTAGCTTAGGTCTGTTTTCCCCCTGTGTTGGTATGGTCAGGTCATTCATCAGTCAGGCTAGCAAAATTTGTTGGAGGCCGCATTCCATTTTTGGGTATGTCCACATCCTAGTACATTTTTCATTAATTTACGTAGAGTAAAATCCACTCATTGTGATGTATCCTGTTGAGGTATGGACAAATGCTTCCAGTCATGTACCCACCACCATAATCACGGCATGGAGTGGACCTGGCCCCCCAAGTTCCCTCGTGCCATTCCTTTGCAGAGAAGCCACTCTCCAGCCTCCAGTCCCCCTCATCCTCTAGATGTTGGCCTTTTCTACACAGAAAGCAGAAGTGAATAATATAATATATGGCCTTTGGAGCCTGGCCACTTTCACTTGGCAAAACATGTTTGAGATTCATCAGCGTGGCTGCAAGAATCTCTAGTTCCTTTTAAATATCAGGTAGCATTCGACTGGATACATCACATTTTGTTTATCTGTTCACTGGATTAAAGACATCTAAGCCGAACTACAAACAGAGATATGATAAACATTCATGTCCAGGTTTTGCTGTGAGCGTGTTTTCATTTCTCCTGGGTAAATACCTAGAGGTTCTGAATCTTTCTGAGCTTTGTTTTTTTTTTTTGGTTTGGGATATTGCAGTTGGCTGGTGTTCAGATTCACTGATTCTTTGGCTGAGAAGCCCCGTGGCAAGAATTCTTCGCTTCCGTGACTGTGTTTCATTTCTTGCTTTTCAAGTTCAATTTCAGTTGATTCTTTCTTACAGTGCCTTTCTCCCAAAACTAAGTTTCATCACATGACTGAGAATTATTTTAAAAGTCTCTGTCAGAGAGCTTCCCCATCTCTGTCCCAGCTGAGTCTGATTCTGTTGATGGTTTGCGTGACCTATGTTGTGACTTGTAATATTTCCTTAAAAGTCAGACACCTTGTTCAGGAGAGTAGAGGTGAGAGAAACAGACTTTAAGCCTGGAGATGCACATTCTTGTCCATGGTTTGAGTTCTGCTATAACTCTGAACTGGGTACTGGGTTGTTTGATTTTCTTCCTCAGCTGCAGTGCTGACCCTCCCGGCACCATAGCATCAAACCCCTCCAAGGACCCTGCTTCACTTGGGGCTACTGGTCAGGAGTTGTTGCTCAGTGTCAGCCCCACTTCCAGGTTCTGTCTTCTTCCTGCCCTCCCTCACAGGGGAGCTTGCTTCCACACTCGGTCCCCTTCCAGCAATGTCCTCTGTCCCTTTGTACACCCAGAGGGGTCTGTTTCCCATTGTTATGAAGCCTCACTCTTAGGCAAGCAATGGATGTGGGGGCTGTGGGTTTCTGAGTCCTCCTGTCCCTCCTGCAGCTGCAGCTCATCTGGTACTCTAGAATCACCGAGGGTCAGGGTGACCACTCCCTTACTTTGTCAGGGACATCTCGTGTCCGCACTGTGAGAATTGTGTCACTTCTGGACAAACCTAAGCTGGGGGTAACTTTCTCTAGTGTCCTACAGGTCACTGGGTTTGCTACCCCTGCCCCCCATAGAAGAAGATTTTCCTGTCCCAAGGGAGATGAAAGAGCAGCGTCCTGTTGGGCATTTCCAGCCCTGCCAGCAGAGGCAGCTATTCAGCTGCTCAGACCTGCATGATGAGGGGTGCTTCTTAGTGTGCTCCCAGTGGGGCCATGGGTAACACCCCGGGGAGGCAGTGCAGACTGTCCTGTCCTGGGAAGCCTTCAGGAGTTCCAGACTTTGCCCTCAGTTCCCATTTAGCTTCTACTAATTCATTAATTATTCTGGTTGAGTTCTACAAGTTCTGTGTCTGCTCAAGTTAGCAAGTGATCCTGTTTTCTCTCTCCCAGCCCATGTCTCTCACTCCTTAGATTTCAAGAAAAATGATAAACTTGGTCAGTCTGGCAATGACAATGAAGTGATCCTATTCCAAGCTTTCCAACACTCTGAGCCAAATATTTGATTAAAAAAAAAATTCTACTAATAAAAGAATTTCAGTTGCACACACTCATACACAAGCACACATATGCTTGCTTGCTCTCTCTCACACACACACACAAGCACACACTACTGTGTACATTAACCTCAAAGCTGCCACGTGATGATAGTACTCACTGGTGTGCGTTCTTCAGCTGTCCAAGCTGGAGCAGGCAGCTGTTGGTGGACTATTTAGATGCCATATCATTTCCATGTTTCTTTCACATGCATCCTAGGGATAGTACGTCCAGTTCCTTTGGCTTTTAGAATGCCAACTGCTGACATTCTATCTCTTTACACATTAGGCACTCTCTTTCCTCAAAGACTGGGTTTGTATTGTTCACATAGATTTGTTTCTGGCACGGCACATTAATGCAATAAGTACATATTTGGTGTCTACAAAGAGTAAGGTGTTTTGGAGGAGATATAGAGGACATACTGAATTTTTATGGAAAGTCTTGGTGTCTTACCAGTTTGGGACTTAAGAATGTTGGGTACGTTGATGTCTTGTTATTTGCAAGTCTGTACAAGTCTCTTTGTTGGGAGGACTTGGATAAGTCTTGGATAGGTCCACAGAAATCCCTCTGCTTGCTTTGTCCTCTGGCACTTCTCCACAATGTCATATCCTCAGATAAATATGGGGTCTCTCTACAATTTCTATTCTAACTGAATGATTAGCACAGTATTTTAAAATAACTGATGTAATGGCCATGTCTTAGCTCATAGCAATTATAAAGCTACTGTTGTAGGCAACTGAGTAGATAGAAATATTATAGGCAGTCAGAAAGTGCCAGGCCCTCAAAGGAGCCAGTGCAGAAGATGGGATAGCTTGCAAAGGCAGAGATGGGCACTTCTGGTGTGGGCCAGACTTTGAGACAAAAGAGTAAAGAGATGCGCCCTCGGCCCTCATACCTCCCTGGGGATGGACCTCAGGGATTGATATTCTAAATAGGTATCAATCACCTTGAAAAAGCCATGAAGAGCCACTAACCAAACCCCCTAGAAGAAAGGCCCCTGTTCTGTATTCATGCCTACATGCTACATGACTCCTGTCCCCATTTGATCATGATTTAATCAATTTTACCTGAATAATTACACTTGTAATCTTATTGGTTGAACATAGTTTTGTCCCACCTCATGCCCACCTTGGGAGTTCCCATGATTTTCACCTTGGATCCACCTCACCTCATGATTTTTCTCCATAAAAGTCCCTAAAAAAGACAGGTTGGTGGGCAACCCACTCGGGCCCCCTTCTGCCCCTCTCTCTCACAGACAGAAGCTTTCTTTCCCCCAATAAATATACTCTGCTCTTAACTTCCTTTGTTCCTAAACTTCATTCTTCAATTTTAGAGAACACTAACTTGTCCCAAATATCTTTCAGGTTGGGAGTTTCTTTCCCCTATATTACTACCATAGTAATCAGTATCTGTTTTATTACCTAGTATTAGACAAAGATTGTTTCATTTCATAAATATTACCTTTCTCATATATGTTACAAACACCATTTGTTGTATTTTGTACATAATCAAGAAATGTTTATTAAACTGTACTGAGCTTTACTTTCTCTATCTCAATATCAAAGACACACAATATACTAGCAAATATTTTTTGTTTAAAAAGAAGATTGTAGCACTTTAACTGGCACAGTTCTTTATTAAATATATTCATCAACATCAGTGTTGTTTCTAGTAGCAAAATGTTCTAAGCAATCTAAGTAACAATAGGAATGATTCTAGAAATCTATGTAGCCACTTTATGTATGTTTTTATTGTTTTAATCCCTATTAAAATTTTTATTTGTTTTATTTTCTGTCTGTTTGAGATAGGGTCTTGCTATGCAGCTCAGGCTGGCCTTGAGCTCACTTTGTAGCCCAGGCTGGTCTCGAACTCACAACGATCCTCTTGTCTCAGCCTTCTGAGTGCTGGGATTACATGCATGCACCACCATGCCCAGCTTAAAATTTTAAAAATTAATGTAGTATAAAATACCCTTTTGATATGTAATTCTATGTGTTTGACACATATGTAGATTCATATAATCACTAACATAATCTGAATACAAACACTTTCATGATCACCAAAGTTTCTTCACTACTGTCTGTTTTTAGTTGTCATTTCCCCGACTCCTACCTCCTGTAACCACTGATCTCTTCTTCTTGATGCTTTTACCTTTTCCAGAGAGGTTATAGAGTCATACGGTGGGCAGCATTTTAACACTGGCTCTTTTTCATCAGTATTCTGCTTTTCCAGGTCCCTTCTTATTATTCATGTATGCATATTTTGTTCCCCCTCATTCCTGAGTAGGATTCATCGTATGGGTGCGCTACATCTTGCTTGTCCATTTACTGTTGATTGACATTAACACTGTTTCCAAATTTTGGTGATTATAAATGAAGCTGCTATCACCATTCATAAAGAGGTTTTATTCTGTGAGCACAAGTCTGTATTTCTCTAGGTTAAATAGGATTGCTTGGTAGTATGGTAAATGTTTGCTTAACTTTATAAGAAACTGTCTAACTATACCACAATGTTTACCATTTTAGATTTTCACTAGCAAAATAGGACAGTTCCAGTTGCTTTGTATTCTTGTCTGTACTTTGTATATAATCAGTGTTTTTTTTCCTGTTTTCATAGGCATGTAGTGATATCTTACAGTAGTTACAATTTTCATTTCTACAAAGGGCTAACAATATGAAACATCTTTTCATGTGCTTATCTAATTAATCATATATATATATATATATACATATATATATATATATATATACTCTCAAATCTTTGGCCAACTCAAAATACATAGTTTTCTTATTGCTGGGATTTAAATAATAAAACAAGTCCTATTTCATAGGTGTGACGCACTTATCTTTTACCTGAATGCGTAGATTACTCTTTCATTCTCTCAGTGGTATCACTTGCAAAGCAAATGTTTTAAATCTTGATAAAAAAACTAATGTATGCCTTCTCAAAAATTGTGTGGATCATGCTTTTAGCTTTACAGCTGAGAACTGTTGCCCAGCCTAAGATGTCCTTCAAGAAAACAAGCATGTTGAGAGCAGCCTGCAGAAGGGAGAAAGCCAGAACAACAAACTCAGGCTCTCATCTTAGCAGGTTGGGGAACTTTGCAGATACTAATCAGAGAATGAGAACAAATTCCCATTGACTTTTATGAATGATTGGCCTGACAGTGATATACTACATGGGTCTGCAGATGGGAGGTAGGCAGAATCACAAATAGCTGGGAGACTACTGAAGGAAGACTGTAGAACATTGAAGTAGGTGAATTTTGTGGTGCTGTGGGCACGCACTAGCACTGTGACAATAACTATGGAAACAAAAGGTACAACAATTTTAAAGAAAAAGATCTCCAATATTGAAGAGATATGCATATTAGAAATAAATAAGAATTAACCCTGAGTGGTGCCAAGATTTTTAATAGAGTGATGGTGAGAAAGGTAAGGAAATTGAGACAGCTTTGTTTCTAGAAGAGAGGAAGACCGTGAGCTAAGATTGGGATATCTTGAACAGGGTTGTGGATCCTTCACCTTTGTGGGTTAGTTCCTAGCACAATAGCAGGAACTACTAAATCAATGGTGTTGAGGCTGTTAGGTGACAGAAAGTATTAAAGAAGAATTGCATAGTAATCAGCCAAAGCCATAGAAGTATAAAGGGCCCATCAGGTCAGGAAACATAAGCAAATATACTTAATAAACGGTTCATGGGCATTATGTTGCACTACACACAGTGACACTGCGTGACTTGTTCACTGAATTGGTTCTCATTAGCAATGCATGTTCATCACAAAGCTGTAACTTAATGTTGTGCAAATGCAGCATTTCTGTCAATCCTGGCCCAAATAGATGTTGTGTACTTACTCAAAGGACTTGTCTCTAGTTTTCACTTAATTAAGCCTTTGTCTTAATTTACCAAGAAGAAGCAAAGCAGTGAAATTCAGCTTGTGAAAATATAAAACAAGAAGATCCATTTTCAGACTTTCATTTTCAGACCAATAGTAGAACCTCAATGGGAAAAGATACAAAAAGGTGTCCATTATCAAAGAGAGTTGATTCTGTGATAACTGATGAAGGTCCTGTGAAGTTGCAGGACTCAGACCGAAAAGGGCACAGGGAGAATAAAATGGGAAGACTACTAAAGAAAGATTCAGAGAACCAGGGTAATGTAGGATCCTGAACGTGGTGGGTAAGGGTTTCAACAATGATACGTCACACAGATTAGGACATTCATAACATAATTTCTAGCAGTTCCATTAAAGGGGTAAGGAGTTGAAAGACAGACAGCATTGGCAGGGATAAATAATGAAAACATAAAAACATACAGATCACTTATCATTTGTATAAGTTTGGTAGTGAGTGGAAGGTACATGGTCTAGTGGTTAGAAGACCTTTAGGCCAAATGAATTGAAAGAAAGAAAGAAAGAAAGAAAGAAAGAAAGAAAGAAAGAAAGAATCACTACTACAAATTAGTGAAGATCCCGTGTGTGTGTGTGTGTATGTGTATAAGACAGACAGAAAGACACAGCGACAATGACAGACAGAGAAGGTAGAGACAGACAGACAGAGAAGGTAGAGACAGTGAAGTAGAATTAGCAATGTTGGGAAGAAAGAGCGGTAGGTATGGAAACAAAGCCCCTTGTGACTTGGCTGGAAGAACACTGTAGAAATTTAGGCAGCTGTGCAGATTCTATTTGCTGCTTCAGTTCCCATTTTTGTCCACATTCTCTAGATTTGCAAGCCAATCAGCAGAGCTGTTAGATTTATATTTTTCTGAAAGATTGTTTAAAAAGCTTTGCTATATAAATGTTTTATTAAGTATTATGAGTATTTCTGGATCAGTGTCTTCAGTGGACTTAATTTTACTTCTCCTCGTCTTTCAACATTTCATGTAATAACCTCAGTAATCATCAGTTAATATACCCTGAGAAACTCCTTCTGGATATAGCATTACCCACATTGCAGATTGGTCTGTACTTTAGAAATCTAGATATGACCTATTTACTTGTTCAGGTAGAAACCTGAAAGCACTTTCTTGAGAAGTATGCTATTTAGAGGTCCTCATGTCTCAAGTATAGGTCCAGAAATCTATTATGCTCTGAGGGTATTTTTTTGTTCTATTTCTACAAAACATAAAAGAGGAAGTAAGGAGAAAGTTTTCTACCTAGATTACTAGATGCAGTACTATCTAAATTGAAGTCCTGGTCACACTAGTGATTCATGCAATTTCTTCTGGGGAAAAATAACAAGATGGGTTAGTATTTCTTTTCTTTTTATTACTTATTATATTTTGGTACCTGGACTTTAACTTAGGACTTGGTGCTTGCCAGGCAAGCGCCTTGCTGCTGAGCTATATCTCCAGCCCTAGTACTTATTTTTAAATAAAAATATAGTTATTTTGTTATACTTGGCAAGTGTGGCTCCTGTACCTCAGATCAGACTGAGCTACTCTTAATGATTTCTTCTTTTTTTTAAAGAAAAAAGAACAAAAACAAATTGACAAAGACAAAAACAAAACAACACAAAAACAAAAATGATACAGAATTTCAAACAAGGTGATAGGAAAATAACCACGGTTGTTGTATTGCATATTCCGTGATTTCTTGATGACCATACCTAGATCACAGATACAACTAAAAGTTTAGATCCATGACCCTCAATGAAGCATTAAATTTTGATGCATTTTTGAAATTCAAACCAAAATCATTCTTCTTCATGTTTTTATAACTGTGAAGACAGCCAAAGATATCATGTTATGGAAATCAGTGAGTTGTATTGTTGTTCAAGTCTGTGATGCACTAAGAGCTACCAATGATAAACAGTTGGTAAGTAATTTTAACTGTGCACTAAAAAAATTTAGTAGAACTAATATCAGTTTACATAAATATCCTTAGTGTATTAGTTACTTTCTTGTTACTAGGACACAGCATCCAACACCTGTAGTATAAAGAAGTACAGGTTTACATTGACTTATGGTTCAGTGGGTCTAGTCTATGCTTGGCTGTTTCCAAGGTAATTCAACATGGTGGGTGGATGTAGCAGAGGAAAGCTGCTCATCCCATGGCATACAGGAAGCAGAGAGAAGAGAGGAGCAAGGACAAAAATATCCTCTGCCAGGTAACATTCCCAGTGCCTGCCTCTGACCAGGCTCCACCAAACATGCAAGACTTGCAAGGGATATTTTAGATCTGAGCCACAACATTCTACCCCCACCCTCCAAAAGGCCCAAGTCCACCTCATTCTATAAAATACATTTAGTCTATATTTAAGAGTTGCCAAACTCTGAACAGTTTAGCACTGCTGAAAAATCCAAGTGCAAAGTCTCCTCTGAGACTTAAGACAATCTTCTAGTGAGTCCCATTAAAATAAAAAAGAAAGTTAAATACTTGTAACATAGTGGCACAGAATAAAATTTTCATGATAGAGGAGAGTAGTAGATGAGCTGAAATGAATGAGACCAAAGCAAGACTAAAACCAAGCAAGGCGAACACTAAGTCCTGTAGCTCCATGTACAGCAGCTGGAGCAGGTTTTGGTGAGATATGAGATCCAGAGGGCTTAGGCAGCCCCACCTCTATGGCTTTCATGGTTGCAGCCCACATGGCCTCTTTCATAGGCTGGCTTTGCTGACTGCCTCGGGTTTTCCCCAACATCCACTCCACATTCCTGGCAGCTTTAACTTTCTGTACTCTACTGCATTTTCTACTTTATGCATAGGTGCTGCTAGCGGGGACTACAACCCTGGCACAAATTTTTGCCTGGCCTTCTAGGCCTTCTTGGCCTTCTTCTGAAATCTAAGTTGAAGCTTCAATGACCCCATAACACTTTCATGCCTGAAAAGCCAGAACCATGTAGATGATCCCAAGGTCTTCCATAAACTCTGTAGTGGACTGATAACTGGTGGTCATCTTACAACCCCCAGCTGAACTGAGTAAGCATGGTGCTGGGTATGGAAGGCCCACCTGGGGATTGTTACCAGCAGTATAAGAGGCAGAACTGGAGAAGGAGAAGGAGGCTGCTGGGAGCAGAGAAAGGCTATTGAGAGCTGGTGGAAGCTATAAGGAGCTGTTGGTTGTTTTGAAGGAGCTCCTCATGCTGGCTTTCCTGATTAACTTGGCTGTTTTCATTCTCTGACAAGCTTGGGACCTCGTTGGCACTGAGAATGGCCTTAGTTCCCTTAGGGGGAACGCTGATCCTCACTTTGAGCGTCGCTTCCTGGCTCCAGAGGGAAAGATGGTGCACTGCTGGTCTCCTAGAGAAGCTTGCTTCATTGGCTTCCTGATGGGAACTCAGTCATCTTGATCATTGGAGGAGCTCGGGACCTCACTGTTCCCGAGGATGGCTGTGGTACCTTTCAGGGAAGCTCTGGTTCTTCTGAGCATCACTTCCTGGCTCCAGTGAAGATCCCGCAGCCTGCTAGCACAGATCCTTCATCCCACTGGCATAGACTTCCTAGATTCCACCACTGACCTTTGGGGCTTCTCAGTGCAGATCCATGAAACAGGGCTTCATGAGACATTGTCATGGGCTCTAGACCTCCAGCTGGATTCATGGGAGGCATTGTTATGAACTCTAGGTCTTAAGGTGGACTCAGGTAGGACATTATCGTGGGATCCAGGCCGTCAGCTGGATTCTTGTTCTATAGTGTATAGACAGATTTCTTGCACTTTGTTGTATATTGTTCTTTGGGTTATTGTTATAAATAATCTTATAAACTATGTGTCCTGTATTATATATTGTTCTCCTTTGCAAAATATGCCCAAACCATAACAAGCTATATGAGTAGTCTAGCTCCCTTACCCCAAAAGCCACAGCCATAGTGGCCTCTGAGTACCTGGATGACTGAACTCAGAGAAGACATTTCCCTAGGCAGCCCTGAATAGGCAGGGTGCATTGGGGTTCTCTGCTTAAAACAATGTCTTTAAAGGGAATTTACCCTTTTATACCTTTGAGTTTATAATGGGTGGCCTCTGGCTATTTCTTGATAGGTCTTCAAAATATGTTTGATACTGTCCAGGTGAAAATTATGTGGCTTTTTAGAAGTGTTAATCTCCTTTAGCATCAATGTTTTACTTAGCCCCAACTTTACAGGGGATTTTTTCTCTGGCCATGCTGTACAATTTTAAAATCACTCATCTCTGCTTTTTTCTCCTGATTCTTATTATAAATCTGGTTCAAAGCATCTATCAGTACCTGTTCCACAACCTGAACATTAGGCTACCTTGAAATTGTCTCCACCAGATTAATTAGTCCATCCTACTGTGAATTTAGACTTACCCAAATTCTTTGGAAATGGACAAAACATAGACAAATTGTTTGCCAGAATGAAACATACAGGAAATTTAACCCATTTTTTTATTCAAAGAGAATTTTTAAAAACAATAAAAATGATACAGGATTTCAAAACAAGATGATAGGAAATCAACAATGGTTGTTATATTGCATATTGTTTTCTTCAAAGTAGTTGTTCAGATTACCAGGTATAGGCATGCAAAATTGATCAATTAGGCATGAGCTTTTCCTTTCAACAAGCCAATAGAAATTAGTAGTACAATTAGTATGTGTGTGTATATATATATATATATATATATGTGTGTGTGTGTGTGTGTGTGCATGTGTATTTTTTCCCTTCTTTGTTTCTCTTCTCTTTTCCTCCATCCCAGTTGTTCTTTCCTTTTGAGCAGTTTTTTCTCTTTCACAGTATCTGTTGCTCCTTTTGGATCTTACTTATTCTTTCAGTTCCTTACACTAGGAAAACAATGTTTACACATGTGGGTCTGATTTATTTGACTTATGAGTATGTTCTCTAGTTGCATCTATTTACCTATTTAAAAAACCTCTAATTTTTTAGCCCAGTTATGAATAGTCTTCATTCCTATCTGCTACCTGATTGGCCTCACTTTTACTGTCTGCATTCCTATCAGCATTTTGGCTTTCTGAAATCCCACCAGCATCTCCCGTCATTCTTTTAAAGTGTTCTAAGGCTTCTCTAAACAGCTCTGCAAGCTTCTACTGCAAACCAGATCCAAAGGCTTCTAAATCACACGATCAGCTACAGTAACAGCAACGACCCCACTTCCTGTACCAGTTGTTTGTGTTACTTTCCCATCACTGGGACAGAGGAGGCTTATTTGGCTCACAGTTTCAGCAGGCTCAGTGCATGCTTCGGTGGCTCAAAGGCAGAAATGGCTCGGTGGGAGCCATGGTAGAGAAAAGCTGCTCACCTCACGGCACCCAGAAAGCAGAGAGAGAAAAGAGACAAAGACAAGAATACGTTCTTCCATATAATAGTCTCAGACGTGCTTCTTCAGGCAAGGCCCCACCTCCAGACACATGTGATTTTGAGGGGCCCTCTTAGAGCTACATCATAGCCCTAGTTTGGTTTGTTTATTCATTAATCAAGCCATTTGTTAGAAAGCATTTACCAAGGGCCTAAAATACATCACCTATCAAAAAGGCTTTGAAGAAGAAAAATATGAATGCCCCTTCAGTTTACTAATTTTTATTAGCAGTTATACTTGGGGTAACAGTGAAATGTCTTTGCAAACTGGGAAATAACTTTTCCTCTGAGAACAAAGTTTTGTGTCAATGATAAATTGGTTCAGATTAAAATAATAAATTACTACAAGGAGAAAAAAATGCCTCTAAGCCCCTGAGCCAGCCTGAGCACATACATGAAGGAAACTGATCACTGGCCTGCCAGTCATTCACCTGAAGTGTTTATGTTCAGTGGATACACAGTCATGACCAACAAACCCCAAGTGTTCCTGCTTTGTTCTAGTCACTCTGGAACATTCCACCATTCAGAGCTGGGCACCTGTAGCATCCTACCTTCTTGCTGTCATTCTCCTTGACTGGAACCCATGTTACATAGGTTCTTATAGATTTGGAATATCCTGCCTGAAACTTCTATTTAAGCCATTCAGTCATTGATGGGACCGGTGCAAAGATAGAGTCTGAAGGACATTGTATTCCCAGGGGGACATTTCCTCTGATAAGATAGAGAGTATGCTGCTATGGTTCCCATTATACACAAAAGGAGGCAAGGGATTGTGGGATTTTAAGATCTTTAAACATGCAAATCCCATAGTGTCTCCTGCTCTGATTTCATGCTTACCAAACTGGGTGGGCAGATGCTAGAGCACACTACCTTATTAGCTACAGTTGTCCTTGTGAATTATGAGCTGGCATTGTGGTTTTATAGGATGGTCCATGAGAGTGAATACCAAGAACTAGTTAGTAGAAGTGAATGTCCTGAAGTTAGATTAACTCAATGGCACTGATAAATAAAAGGTTTTGAGTCTTGTGGCTAGGAGTGGTTATCTTGAATTTACCATGGCAAATCCCACCCAGTAATAGAGGAGAGGAGCCAGCAAGCCTCTTTAGTGACCCCGCCCAGCTTTCAGTAGTTACCAGCAGTTATTGAATCTCAGTCTGCAACATTTATACATCATAACCCGTCTCTAAGCAGTATTAAACTTGTGAAAATGGTTCCAATCTCCTCTAACCCTCATTTTAATGCCAGAAATGCAATCCCTGACATACAAGGCTGGGATTAGAAGCAGGCCAGTGTGGTGCCTACAACAGATCTTCAGGAAGCTTTTACTTTCAGTGACTTGCAAATGCTCTGTGCCAGCTGACTCAGCTCTGCTGTGTCCTCCGAATCTCCAACTCCAGTGAAGAGGAAGCGAGCTACTGCTGACGAAATGCATGGAACCAATGGAAGGTGAGAAAGAGAACCAAGCTCTTTCCTTCCCTCAGTCACTGAAATTCTGGGAAAAAATAAGTGTCCAACGCCAGCATCCTCTCCTTCCTCTTTATATTCTGATTTCTGGTTACTTTTACTATTCCACAGAAATTGGTCCCACAGAGGTCACAACATGCCAAGTTTGGCAGTCTCGTTTTAACTTCCCTTCAATGATTGATCTTCTCTACTTAATCCCTGAGTGTCTATGGAGGTGTCTGGTTCGCTGTAATTTTACCAGAATCTATCATAGATCACAGTCACTGGTTTCCAGAGAATACCATCATGTGTAAATGTATATGTCTATGTAAAAATACTTACAGAAAGTAAGAATAACCCCTCTTAATGATAAAATTATTCCTTTTTGTGCTCTTACACTATTTTGTTCCAAGCATTGGAATTGTCCTATATATTTGCGTATATGTCATCAAAGGATTGAGATAAGCAACCACGTCTTGTACAGTGTATCTTTGAAACACAGTGCAGCTAAGGGCCTGGCATGTATAATTGGTGCTCGGTAAAAGTTTGTGAGATAAATGAAGTTGGCAACTAGCATTGACTAATGATAATATTAAGTTGCACTAATGATTTATAATAAGTCACTCCATGAAAATAAAGAGAATTGAAGCAATAAGCACTTGTTTGATTCCCCATTTTCTGTTTGTCAGGATTTGTTTAGTTCTTACTGTGGAAATGTTGGAGGGAAAGAGCTATTGTGTAGGTCCAGGAAGACGCTGGCCAGAGGAGCAGGAATCCGAAGGTTTGAGTGAGGCTGCAGGATCCTCTCGCCAGCCAGCTCACTCCCGTGGCTGGCTTGTTTGTGTTCTCTGCTAGCCTCTGTTCCTCTCCTGGTGGGCTTTTCTCAACACTGTTGAAACGGCATCACAGCATGGCAGTTGGATCCCCTCTGAGCAAAGAATTCAAGAGACCAAGGTGGAAGCCACAGTGCCTTTTTGAGTCTGGCCTTAGAAGTCTCACACCACCACTTCCACCCTGCCTTCCTCATCTTGCGGGTCTTTCACGCAGTGCAGGAGGGGACTGAAGATCAGCAAAGGAAGAACACTGGGTCCAGCTTGGGAACCGATACGAGAGACGAGCCACGTGAAAAATGCTCAAACTAAGACAGAGCTGCCCTGTCTGCGCTCCTTTAAAGGAAAACATAAGCCGTGAAACCCGGAATAGGTCACTGTTGCCCAAGAGGATAGGCCCTGTCTCTGAAGAGCCGGCCACCGGGACAGGCTGTACTTCTGCTGCTTGTACCCATCCCTCAGTCCTGCTGATGGAAGGGCTGACAGTTTGTGAGAAGGTCTATAGGCTCCCCCAAATGGCACGTCCATCTCACAGAAGGCCAGGCCAGGATCTGGGGCTGGGTTAGGTTCACACAGTCTAAACTGTGCAGGACCATGGTTTCAGGCAGGATCAGGGTAAAGTCAAGGATATGTTTAAACATCCATTTCTTATTCACTTACTGCAATGCTTTTAATTGAGTAGAAAAATTTAAAGGACCAAGAACAAGAATTACATAAAACAGGAACAAATATTGACTATAACAGTTTTTTAAAAGACTATGGGCTACATATATTAATTCATGAAAAATATGCAATAATTTTGAAGATGATAGGCAATTTTTCTTTTTCTGAGATGGTCTCCTCATAATGCTTATGCTACTTTTTAAAATATTAATGATGCTGCTGAACTGTCCGGGGAGTACAAGCATTGTCTCTGAAGGAGTGTTTATGTTTTAAACTTTCAATGTGATTCTATTTTTAGTATAATGGCTGAATTTGTTTAATCATGCAAATGACTTGTTACTTAATTCTTATCATTTTAATTTATATCAACTGTTATTATATACCAATTCATCACATAAAGTCTATGAAGGTTTTCATTTGTGCTTTATTAATAACTTTAGTATGATTAGTATAAGGGGCTTTAGGCTCTGAAACTACTCAATATTTACTATTAATATTGGTCTTTGAATTCTAAACTCATTCTTAGGAATAATTTAATGCTTTAAAAGTGTTAAACTTTCCCTTATAGAGAAGGACCATACTGTATGGACACTAGAGCATATAATTTTCATTTAAATACCTCTAAAATAAGGTGCATTTTAGAATTGGTGCTTCTTAGAGTCCATGAGATACAGTCCATTATCACTGGGTGCCTTCGCCATCAGCTCAGCATCTTGAAGAAGGCTGCAGGACCTACCTAGCAGCTTGGCCAGCTATCTATGCCTTACACTCTTACTTTATGACAACACAATAAAAACAACAAAGAGCCCTACAGAAATAATGGAAATGTGGTTGCTTTTGATAAAGGAAGCTAAAAAGTATTTTTTGAAGAAAGAAACGAGAATAAACCCCAATACTCTTAAGTCAGATGCTCTGGTTTCTTCAGGTCTCTTGGCCAGAAATCTTCTCCTTGCAGCTCTTTGTCATGCTCAGGTCTTCCTGTTCTCCTTTTAAAGAATTTCTTAATAATTTTTTCAACATTAATATGACAGCACTGAAACATTCATTTCTAAAACTGGAACATTTTAACCAATGCAGGATGAAACATGCAGCTGAACTATTTATGAAGAAATCTTTATCTCTGTGGTTTATTTTCTTTATATGTGTATTTAGATATTTTTATTTAGAATTTTTCTCTATTAGTCTGTGGTGGCAATACATAGATGCTAAATATAGCATTGTACATATCGCATCTCCATCTGCAATCCTCTTTGCTGGCCCTCCCCTAACTGCCCTCTGATCTCTCCCTCTCCTCAGGTCCCCTGCCTGTCTGCACAAAGCTTACGTCTGTTCCCAGTCATCAGTCTTTCATTTTGTTCTGTAAATTATTTATACTTTGGGTTTTTCATAAAAGAAGCCATACAATGTGTAGCATTTCGTACCATGTTAACTTCTTAATTCTTGTCATTTATTTGATCATGTATGTGTCACTTCCTCCAGAGAAATGTCCCTCGCTCCTAAAGAAAAGCAAGGGCTCTGTGACCTCACTTTACCACCACTGTACGTATAATAATTTATAATTGCTAGTATTTTTGAATTTTCCAAATTATTGTCTCCCTAAATATACTCTGAGCCTTCAAGGCCAGGAAATCTGGCCTGGGGTACAGTGCCTATCCAAGGTGCCTATCCACGGTGAATGCTGGTAAAACAAATTAAAGGGCAGCATGGAGAAAGCAAAGCAAACCAATTTTTTAAAAAGTACATACCATATTCTGTCACTTTGATACATTAGGTGTGGAATATTTAGAATACCCCATGGGTTCTTCAGAATGTTGGCACCAGTTTAGGTGCCAATGAGAGAATTTAATTCATTTGTTTCTAAGATTTGATAGGAAAGTATTTGACATTTTATAGCAATAATTAAAAATACAGAACGCTTGTCATGGTTTGGGGCTTGTTTGCAAGGGGAAGCAATATAATACAGGACATATACTTTATAAGATTATTTATAATAGTCATCCAAAGAATGATAGATAAGAGTGCAGAAAATCTGTCCACACACTATAGACCAGGAATCCAGCTGATTCCTGGATCCTGCAATAATGGCCTGCATGAGTCCAGCTGAATACCTAGAGCCTATAACAGTGCCTCCCATGAATCCAACTGGAAGCCCACAGCCCATAACAATATCTCATGCAGGCCTGTTTCACAAATCTGCCCTGGGAAGGCCCACAGGTCAGTGGTAGAATCTAGAAAGTCTGTGCCAGCAGGATGAAGGATCTATGCTAGCAGGCTGAGGGGCCTGCACTGGAACCAGAAAGTGATGCTCAGAAGAACCAAAACTCCCCCAAAAGGTACCACAGCCATCCCTCAGCAACAGTGAGGTCCTGAGCTCTTCCGGTGATCAAGATGGCCAAGTTCCCATCAGGGAAGACAACGCAGCAAGCTTCTCTAGGAGACCGGCAGTGCACCATCTTCCCCTCTGAAGTCAGGAAGCGATGCTCAGAGTGAGGACCAGAGCTCCCCCAAAGTGACCAAAGCCATTCTCAGGGCCAACAAGGTCCCAAGCTCCTCGAAGGATGAAAACAGCCAAGTTCATCAGCAAAGCCAGCATGACAAGCTCCTCCAAAAGAACCAACAGCTCCTTACAGCTTCTGCCAGCTCCCAATAGCCTGAATTATTATCCGGTTCTGCCTCTTATGCTGCTGGCAACAGTCTCCACGTGGGCCTCCCACACCCAACACCATGCTGACTCAGTTCAGCTGGGGGTTATAAGTTGACCAGCACTTGTCAATACACTACAGCTCTCTTTGCTACCGCAAACTTGATTTAGTTCAAATTGATGTAGGTGTATGTATTTCTGCATCTCATTTAGAGCAATCTTGAGAACTTTGATTCTGGTATGCAAAACTTGCTTGAATTGCTGTTCATTTTGTGAGGAAAAATAAGAAAGAATTTCAAGAGAGAGAATGGATACCAGAGACACTTTTGCAATGAAGCCTTGTGGAGAGAAGAGGAACACACACACACACACACACACACACACACTGCCCAATTGCAACATTCAATGCGGAAGAAAACAGTCATTTGTAGGAGGAACTATGGCAGCAACAATGGGACAGGGACAGGGACATGCAGGAGAGGCAGAAATGAGAGATGGAGGTTAACATCTCAGAATTATACAAGAAGGAAAGTTTTTAACTATTTGGCAGGAGGGAAGAGCAGGAAAAAACTCAAATATGTTGTCTTCATAAAGTAAGAAACATTTAAAACTCTTAGGGGAGGGAGATCTTGGGAAACTTCTAGCAACTCTGGTCTACTCAGAGACTCATATGAGACCGGACAGCAAAATGCTGCGTGAAGTGGTCCAGTCAAGTTGCTGGGAGGGGACTCCAGTCCAGGCCCAGCTCACTAAGCTCTGGAGGATGGGGTATTCTTATTTCCAAGGGCACAGAAATTCCCATAGAGGTCAGCAAAGACTCTGACTATAGTCAATGTAAGGGACCATTTTGGCACACTAACTTTTATTTGAGATGCTTCTTTAGGGTGCTGTCTTTATTATTTTCAACTTTTGAAAACATTCTCTTTTTTTCTGCATAGGTTTCAGGTTCCTGGGAGCTACTGAGGAGTTGTTTTCAAAGGCTGGCCAAAATGACCCTGGACCTGCCTTTTCCTTGGATTTGAAAGATTCTCAAAGGGAATCATGTAGATTATGTAGCAACAAAACTTCTTCGTGAATGTCCCCCAAAATTCACTATATAAAATATATATAAGATATGTCACATGATTTGGATTTCACCCGAAAAAGTTTAGTTCCCTAAGCATTACTTCCTCTGTAATATGACCTCATCCTGAAGGCTTTCAAAACAAAGTTGAAAACAGTTCCATTAGCGGATATTGCATCTACATTGTTTAGGGTCTCTGGAAATGAGAGTCAGAAAGAATATCTTATTATCTACTACTAATAAGATAATAAGTAGATAATAAGAAAGATACCTTATTATCTATCTACTACCACTCTAGTAGTAGTTTCTGTTTAACATATTTATGTTCTTATACAATTCAGTGTTCTTTAAAGCTATGTTGGATGAATAATAATGAAAACGAACATACACTCTTAATATGTGCCTGGTACTGTGATGGGTGAGTTTTAAATTTTTATTGTTTGCTTGTTTTAAGACATGGTCTCCTTTTGGTCTCCAGGCAAGTCTTCCCTCTCAGCCTCCCAAGTATCTGAGCATACAGGTGTGAGCTTCTATGCCTGCAGAGTGATGGATTTTTTTATACTAAGCAAAAACATGCTACTTTAATGTCAATTTAGGAACATTACGTACTCTCAAAAGTAGGAATAGTGAAACGGTTGAATTATTCCAGTGTACAGAACCTAGGGATACAAGACCCTTAAAATTAACTGTATGGAGCACATAGGTCAGAAATAATTTAGGCAAGCTTATTGCTCTCAGTTTATTCTTTTTAACTTGCATAAAGTCATTATAACAGTTCATGTAAAATTATGTTCTCTTGGAACATAATTACGAACTATAATTGTATGAAGTGTACGAACTGTCAGATGATCTGTAGCCCTATAATAACTGATACATTTGATAAAATCCATTGGGAAATGTAAAAACTTAATTTCAGTAGCCACTTACATATTTCTATGCACAAACAAGTATAGGCTTACACAGAAACTTCTCACTGATCCAGTAGCTGTAGCTCCATAATGAGCTACTGCAAAGTGCAGTGACCCAAAGCAACAGCCACCTTCTTATATTTCATTGTTTTGTAGGTCAGGAATTTGCGTGGGGTTCTGCTGGGTTCCACGTAGGGTCAGTAGAGGTCACAATGAAAGGTAGTTAGCTGGTAGATGGGCTGCTCTGGAGGATTCAATAAAAAACAGTAAAATCCACGAGGGAGATTCTGGAAGACAGGACTCAGCTGGGACTGGGGACCAAAAGCCACACATGCAGTGGCCTTTCCAGTACCACAGTCTCAAGGTAATTGAACTTTTTACATGCCAGCTTAGGGCTAACAGAAGGATCGTATCAGGCCACCCTGCTGGAAAATACAGGTTCCTTATTGTCCAGCTGTGAACATCCCAGCATGTTACTTCTTTAAGATTTTATTTTTCAAACAAGTCACTGAAGCCAGCCCCAATTCAAGAGTGGGGGATAAGAATCTGCCTCTCAGTGGGGAAAGAATGAAGAATCTGTGTCCATCTTTAATCTGCATACAGCAGACGAACTGAAGGAGCTCCTCGGTCCAGCAACCATCCCAGAACATCCTGTGTTGTTTCCCAGTATGTGTAAGGCACGGACTTCTGCAGCGTGTCTGGTCCTCTGCCGATGGAAGACACATCAAATCCCCAGCTTTTATCTTTGGATTCATGTGTTTTGTATCTGCCTCATCATTCCTTTATTAAGCCATTGTCAACTTAAATGACAATCACAGAGAGATTCTCCAAATAATAATATTTATTTGGGAATAGTAAAGCAGACCAATTGAAGCATGCTCGCCACAGTAAACTCTAGGCATCTTCAAGGAGCCTGAGGCAAGGGGAAGTTTTCAAAAGCAGAGAAGGATAAATGTGTGTAAGCTGTTTGGATATGGAGTTGGTTGGTCTCAGAGATGGCAGAAGGAGTTGGAGTCAGCATACTGGTGGAAGGACTATTGCTGGGAAAGTGTTTTGGTAGAACTTGTTTGGATTGTTGCAGTTCAAGGAATGTTAAAGATAAATTTTGTTAAAGAAACCTGTGCATAGTGGAAGGGGGAGAGCAAACCACGGGATTCCTGTAGAACAAGAATAAATCTCACCTTTAAGAAGTCCTTTAGAAAGCACTTCTCTCAGTTAGAAAGGAACCCTCCCCCATAATAACTTCCTAGCTATAATTTTGCAAGAATCTGCCAAAAAAGGATTTCGTCTTCGTATCATCAACTTTCATACCATTATAACCAAAAGGTCTTTTTGTGTATTGTGTGTCTACTATTTACTAGTTTTAGAGCTCTTCCCAGTCATGGGATCATAAAAGGTCTGAGCTGGGAGTCACTCCAGAGAAAAAACCCAGTCCCATTTTACAGGCCAGGGAATTAGCAGCTCAGCTAGTGACATGACCTGTCCAAGGTCAGAAACTACTTAATAACAGCTGGATGGTCTGTTACACTACTCAAAGCACGGCAATCCTGACTTACCTATCTGCAGGGCGGGTATCCCACTCGCCTCATGCTGAGAGCTTAGAAACAACCCTCTGCCTTGACTGGGCCTCCTGGTTCATCATGCAGCATTTAAACAAATTCTGCATCTCAGCTACAGTTGTTTAATCTTAGTACTTAGCCCATTTTCTCTGTTCATGGAACAAACGTATTCAAGTACCTACCGAGTTGGCTATTAGGTCCTAGGCATTGTCCTGCAGCTGAAGGAGTCCTGCGCAGACCCACAAGCAGATGCTGCTGGCTTCTAGGAGTTTTTCTTCTAGAAAGAGCACAAATTTCACCATAGTTAATTTTCTCTGGGCCACTTGTTTGACCCTGTTACTTCATGTGTAAGTACTTCTATAATAAGGCCTCTACTTCTCTCATGTAAAGATCAAGTAGCCTTCCCTTAGAACAAGCCTATCTGTTCCAAGGATTCTGTGATGTTTTCTACACAGAGTACTGATTTACAGAGGTCCTTAAGCTGTGCATAGATCAGTGTGCTGGTCTAGTCGTTCTTGCTCTTTTTGCTTCAAGAGACATTTGCTCTTCAGGTGAGATGATTAGTCTTGATTTTAGGTCACCAGGACTCTTGATGGCTGCCCTAAGCACTTTCCTAGTCTCTTGGGTTTCCGGTTTATGTGGTGCCCCGGTGCCATCTGCTTTAGTCTCGTGCTGCAGCTAATTCATCCTCTTCTCGGACCCCCTGGGAGAGGATGGCCGGGGCGGACAGGGCCGGTGCTGCTGGTGAGTTCGCATTCTCACAGCAGGCAAGTTCATGCTCCCCTGGCCCAGGCAGAGGGAAGCTGCAGACCCTATCCATTCCAGGAAACGCCAAAGGCCAGAAAACGGGAGGGCCAGAAAGTTGGCAGGTCCTCCAGGGGTGGGCAGGTGGGGGTGGCAGACACTCCAGGCGGAGGTGATGAGCCCCGCAGGAGGTAGGTGGCAGGCCCTCCAGGGGAGGCAGCGAGCGCTCCAGGGGAGGCAACGGGCCCTGCAGGCGGTAGGTGGCGGACCCCGCAGGAGGTAGGTGGCAGGCCCTCTAGGGGGAGGCAGCAGGCGCTCCAGGGGAGGCAACGGGCCCCGCAGGAGGTAGATGGCGGGCCCGCAGGAGGTAGGTGGCGGGCCCTCCAGGGGAGGCAGCGGGTCCCGGGGGGTGGGGCGGGAGGCCCCGCAGGAGGGCGGCTGCAGGTCCCGGGGGAGGCGCGGGCGCTCTGGGAGGCGCGGCCGGCGGGGCCCAGGCGGGTCCGCGCCGGGGCGGCACCAGCGGAGGAGCCGAGGGGCGGTCCCGGCCGGCTGCCCGCCCCCCGCGTCCCTCCGCGGCCCTGCCGGGGCCCAGCCGCCTGCCGCCGCCGCCGCGCCGCCGCCTCTCGATGGGCAACCTGCTGGGCGGGGCCGGCCCGCGCGAGCCCACCACCGTGGAGGACTGCGACTCCACCTGGCAGACGGACTCGGAGCCGGAGCCCGAGCCCGAGCCCGAGGAGCCCGAGGAGCCCGAGGAGCCCGGGCAGCCCGGGCCGGTCGGCGGCGCGGGCCCCAGGCGGGAGCCGGAGCGGGAGCGCGAGCCGGGGGCGGAGGAGCGCGGCGGCCCCGCGCGGGCCCGGGACGCGGACGCGGAGGCGGCGGGCGCCGGGCAGGTGGGCGGCGGGACCGGGGCGGCGGCGGGAGCTGGGATCCGGGCTCCGGGGCGCGGGGCGCCGGCCTGGGCCTGGCCGCGGGCGCGCCGGGAAGTCCCCCGCGGAGCCCAACTTGCACGGTGTTTGCTTCCCGCTGCGGCGCAGCAGCCGGGGGAGGCAAAGGTGGGGCGGGAGGAGCCTGTCTAAAAACAGGGGCTGGTGAAACTCTGCGTGGCGCGGGGGTAAACCAGTAAATGAAATTATTCGGAATAAGATGGGGTTGCAGCGGCCGGGCAGCCTGCAGTCGCCCCCACAGCCATTAAAAGTGCGGCGGAAGGCGCCCGTCCGAAGTTCACAGCCAGAGGCGAGGCCTTTCCCCGAGTTCAGGGCATTCCTCCGAAATCTGTTTCACCTGGAAGACTTGTTGATCCGGATGTGCCTCAGTCGTTTCACAAATGCAATTTGGAAGACGGGGGGGGGGGGGGGGCGGGGGACGAGGACGTAAGTGGCCCCTTTAGCCTCTGATGGACGGGAAAAAATCAGAAACTTAACGGAGGAGTTGTGTAGCCTACTCTGAAAAGGGTCTATGAGGTCCGGCCTTAGGCCTCCCTTTAATTACGTGGGACCCAGAATGGGGAGATGGACCTTCACGTCCAGTGTGACCAGAGGCCTTCAGGGAACCATCACCTGCACATTCCAGCGGGAGCTGCCTGGCCTTGGTTATGATCTCTATTAGGGAAGGCAGAGGGGTATAGGATCTTAATGCAGGATCTAGCTCAACATGGCGTTTAAATTAACTGCAACTTCCCGGTGGCGGTTTGCTGTCTTTAGTCCCCATTCCAGAGCAAACACTTCCAGAGCAAGAGAAACTTCCCTAAGATTCTACAAAGAAGGATGCGTACCCCCCACACACGTCCGTCACCAATGTCCAAAGCGTGGACCTCTTGGAAGTCTTGAGTGTCCCTTTGCTTGCTTTGCTTTTATTGACTGACCTGACGTTTTGCGCTGTTGGTCCAGCTGTAGGAAAGTATGAGCAGCTCTTTGTTCCAGTGTTTTCCTTCCCGTTTGTCTTGAAATGAAGTCATCTACAGAATTTTGGGATATCAGTAAAGACACCTCAGAGCCAATCCAGCTAACCAGACCCATCTGTGTAACGCGGTATAACAATTAGTGTTTCAGTCAATTAATTGCAACCTCAATAAACACTAGACCACACCAATGCTGCCCGGCTCCCTTTAATAATTACTTTTGCTTAGTGGCATCCTCAAACTTACTGAAAAGTGTTTTTAATTTTACGTTTTGCCTCCTCCACCACATTTGTTCCCTCCTTCCAACAGTCGATCCCTTCCTGGCACTGCCTTTGCAGTATAATGTAGATGCTCTACTGCTCTGTTATTGATGGCCTCGTAGTCCCAAGGAATTTTGGACAGATGATGGTGTCCTTGACTAATCTAGGGACAAAGCAGCTTTAGAGGTTAAATGAAGGATTCTTTTGTGTTTGACGTCCTGTTGAACATCCGAACGGAATTGTTGAGTTATTAATTATAGGTATGAACATAGGCTCAGCCCAGGACTGGAGTTGGCAGCATTTGAGGTTATTGGTGTTAAAATCATGGGAAGATAAATAATCAGGGATCAATGAGGAGTGACTAGCAAGCCCTGGTCTGCCTGTGCCCAGAGGTGTGGAGAGGAGGAGCCAATCAAAGGCTGAGAAAGGAGACCCGGGATAGCCGGGTGCTAAGCATGTGTTGGGCCAAAGGAAGGCAGGCCTTGCCGGCTCAGCCCTGTGGGAAAGGGTCTGGTAAGAGGGGCGTTTGCTGCTCAAGTTCATTGGAGCTGTTTTGATGGAATGCTGGGGACAAAACCTGGTGGGGTGAGGTCATGGGTGAAGGAGGAAGAGGAAAAATGGAATTTGGTGATGATTTATTGTAAAAGGGAGCAGAGGTATGGATCCGTAGCTGAGGGTGGGCATGGGTTATGGAAGGAGGTGTATGTTTAGGAGTGGAGATGTTACAGCATGTTGGTTTGTGAGGGGAATGTGCAGGAGGGAGGTTTCGGTGATTCAGGGAGAGGAGTAACATGATAAGGAGCAGAATCCTCATCTGAGCAAGTGAAAGGGGTTGGGATCGAAAGCCCAAGAGGGCAAGGAGTTGGAGGAGCAGGGTTTCAGGTGGTGGCGGGTCGGTACATTTGGAGATGGGACGTTGCAGTCATTCTCACTGCAGTCCTGGAGAGCAGGTGGGGCCTGAGCCATTATCGTCACAGAAGATGAAACTAAGATTCAGCTGGTGATTTGCTTAAGACCTGGTAAATACTGAATGCCAGAATTACTCTAGTCTCCCAGCTCCAAGCTTTGGGTCACTGATCTTATGCATATTCTTCTTTTTTTTTTTTCTGAAATTGATTCAGCTGTAATTGGCTAGTTCTTGCACTGTCATTGGGCTTTGGGTCTTGTTCAATTTATCTAAGCTTCAGTTACCGTGTTTCCAAGATGGAAACACTCATAATTGCCAACCAGGTGACTTGTAAGAAGCCAATAAAATAATATACATTTGAGTGCTTTGTAAATGGAAAAGTGCTTTCTATACAAATGCAGGATGGTGATTCATATGGTTGTAGCTCAGGCTAAATAAATTCAGAAACTTGCTAGGCACAGCTATTTTGAAATGTGTGGCAAGGACCAGAATTTAAGCCTTTCCTTGCTTATGTAACACGACACAGTAAGTAAGGTTAAACATCAGCGATTAGTGTTGAAGTCACTGTCTTTGTACTAAGAGTGAGACTCCATCACTTCAAGACTGTGTGAACATTGCTTATAGTGTGCCAGTCTGTCAACAACACAGGGTGGAAAATGATAGGAAAAGAATTTGGGGCAAAAGCTCTTAATGAGCGTTGAGGTCTAGACATTCTAGTCTTACCCATCAGCCGAATTCTCCTTCTGCCAGAGGGCGGATGGGACAAAGCCTTTATCATCCATTACAATAGTACGCGTAGTTGGAGAATACAGATTGAACATATTGACCTGGATCTTAAATGACTTCATGGTGGGGGGAATTTTGCTCAGAATGTCAGTAGTGTGAATAAACTACCACCTACAAATTACTTTTTTCTGATTCTCATTCCATTTGAGAGCTTTTTTATTGCTTTATGGGTATTTATTTTAAACATGTTGATTTATAACGTCATATTATCACTCAGTGAACAGATGATTATTCATGCCTTTCCATATTTGTTATGGTGCTACAAAGCACGGAGTTTAGAAAGCCAGTTTGTTTTAAAATCCTTCTTTCTTTTATAAATACTGCTTGACTTCCAAGAACAAATAAATGTTGCAAGTTTAATGACAATTTTCTTTGTAAAATTGATTTATCCTCGTAACAGTTTTTAGGATTGTATATTCTAAAATAAGCTTTATTATCACATTACTTGTGTAATAACTGATACAATATATATTCATTGTGAGGTTTTTTTTTCCTGGTACATATTGCTCCATAACATTTGTCCTCTCAAGTCATTTGATGAAGAGTAAATTTTTAAAAATTTAATAATATACCTTAGGACACCATTTTTTTGGGGGGGGGTCCTAATAGAGGGAGTAGAATGCCAGTAAATGTTGCTGATAAAGATTACTTGCAAAAGGTATTTTGGATATTTTCATGAGTCTGGATAGGTTGACACTTGTCAGGTTTCTTTGTGGATATTCATTACTCCAAGTTTGTTCTGGGAATTTTCCATTGAAAATTTTCTTCAAGATATAAATGAGGTTCCACTTTTTGTTTTAGGATGGTGATTCCACTGAAGCAACTGCTAAACCAAAGAGAAGTTTTTATGCTGCGAGGGACTTGTACAAATACCGACACCAGTACCCAGTAAGAGTATAAAATTTTTTTAAATGTAAAATATTTCCTTCCTGGTTTTGTAATCTTATGAATCAGTAAGAACACTTACAAGGGTCCTACGCCTTTTCCATGTTTCCATATTGTATCAGTCAGGGTTTACTAGAGAAACAGATATAACGCAAGATACACAAATGTACAGAAAGTTACAAGTTTGGCTTACAATGGTCAGCCACAGAGTTGGATGAGGAAGTGGGCAGAGGGTGTCTGCATGCTGGAGACTGAAGAACCCAGTCCAAGGTGTGGAGCTCACTGCAGTGCCTGTGCAAGTCTGTATCAGGAGGCTGATGTGTCTGCGATGGAATGCTGAAGAATGTACAAAGAAGGTTGGAGAGCCTACACCAGAAGGCTGAGGAGTCCCAGGCGGAAGCTGAACAGTCTACACCAGAAGACTGTTGGTGCAGCTCTGCAAACAGGAGATGACCAAGCTGAAGGCGAAGACTGGAGTTTCTGTGAAGAACCAGGGACCAGCCCTTCCTCATTTCCCTTTGTGCAGCCTACCCACCTTGGGGAGGGGGGTCCTTTACACCCACACCATCTCCCTGGACATCTTGCACAGGCTCAGGATGAATACAAAGTAAAGACCCTGGCCCCCTGCAGAGTCACTTAGTTAACCTAAACTTCTCAAGTTAACACAATGAGCAACATCCTAGAGCAGTAAGGCCGTGTGCTTTTCACCCTGGGATGTGGAACTGTTGAGTTCCTTAGTTAAACTTGTAGGCTCCTCAAGGGCACACAGTGTATCAACCATAACACATATACTACAGATTGACTTATTTTTTTTTTTTCCTTTAGCAGAACTTCAAAGATATCCGGTATCAAAATGATTTGAGCAATCTTCGTTTTTATAAGAATAAAATTCCTTTTAAGCCAGATGGTGAGTAACCTGCTACCTTGGTAAAAAGCAAACTTTAAAGAGTAACAAACACCTGAGTGTGCTTCGTTAAACCCATGCATAGTGCATTCTAACGGCAGTTATGCATTGGTTAACTTGACTTCACTATGTAGTCTAATGTGTCCCTAAAGTCCTAGGCCCTGGGGTGTTTCATCCACTTAGTGAATCATGGTGTAATAGCTGATAATTAGCTGATAATTCTCTACCATCTTTATATCATGGTTATTACCTGAAAGGTGTTAGGAATAATGTTTTTCTGAGAGGAAAGATGGGAAATTTATAGAACTATAGAACTTGGGGTTATGAAGGACTGTAGTGGAGTTCAGATTCAGCTTTCTCATATTAAAGATGAGCTTACCGGGATTTGAAGCAGAAATGACTGACCTGCTGGGTCACGCAGTTGATTGCAGGGTTGGGTCTAGGTTCCAGGGTCTGCTATTCTTGCCTGAAAATTATGTAGCATGTGAATGAAGGTGCTGCTTGCCTTTGGAAAGCATCCCTCATGTCAGTTTTCAGAATCATGGTCAGAGAGCTCCAGCACGGTAGGTCTCCATCCAACTCTGCAAAGCAAAGCTGCCTCCTCCCCAGTGCTACAGATTCCCTCCTCGGATCTGTTCCAAACCCTAACTGAGAGGAGACAGCTGCTATGGTAATTTGACTGCAAAATTACGTATTTCACCGAGGCACCACGCTGTGGTTCATGGTGGGTATCTGTAGCCAGCTTTTCTCTTCAGGAGTCGTTTTCTATGGGAAGTGGCCAGAGGGCCGTGGTTTCTTCTCTTTGTGTCAGTAGAAATACAGCCAGATCCACAGCTTGTGTGTCAGGGCCTGAGCGGTACGGATGGTGAGGATCTCTGAAGAACTTGCATTCTTTGATGAGCTCAAGGGAGGAAGGAGCTCTAAAGACTGGAGTGCAGTATGAGGAGGAGACTGTCCTGGTACTATGCACTAAGAGATATACCAGCTGGCAGTGCGGAACATTGCTGAAATAGTCTGACCTGCCTGCTTTGGTCTTTCTGGTATACCTAAAGTCTGCTTTAATTTAGAAAGACGTCCCCAGAGCACATTGCACTGTTGTGTTTACTAGTGAGAGAGATGTGCTTTTTTTTTTAAATCAGTGGAAAAATATTAAATTACTAGACTTTTTAGAAGTTGGGGTAAGCAATGCTTTTGAAGAAATGCAATGAGAGACGGCTAATTTGACTGTGATTCAAATTTCATACAACTTAGCTAAAAGAGTACCTATAGGGATTGAAAGTATTGAAAGTAAAACATTCACTTTAGCTTCTGTTTTGAGTAGTGAATTTACTTTGGATAGTAATTTAAAGCACTGATGTCAAACGATACATTCACTGTTTGTAGTCATTATTACTAAATTTATCTTGAAATCTTGTAAGATTGGTGGGGGTCAGAAGTTTTAAAGACACATAAAATGTTGTTCCGGTGTATTATATGAATTACACCAATCCCATGTGGAGGACAGTGTTCCCTGAAAGAAGAGCAATTTTCTCCATCTTGGCTAATCCTGGGCGTATTTCATGTACTGACAGGAATTTTCTGTATCCCCTCAATTGGCTTTAAGCAATGGAAATCAGTCTAGCCAAGGTGCTGATGTGTAGTGTTCGAAGCAAGGTGGAAAGTAAGGTGTGTTGCCTTGCCCCTTAGCTCTGAAGAAGGACGTGCAAACCAGGCGAGAGGGAGAGCTGGGATCAAGCCTTGAGAAAAGAGACTGTGACATCTCAGGGCATAAAAAAATCACACATCAGAGCTGAAGCACCCACTCCAGAACATGAGATACTACCTGGAATTGTGTCATGCAGATTACTCTTTCTGCATATCCTCTCTGCATAGTGCAGAGGTCATTTCTGGCCTCCTACCTATCCCAGCTCATGGCACTCACTTCCCACCATTCTCTCAGTCACTGGTCCTTGAGCCTACTCCCCTCTTAACGAATTACTAAAACCTGGGTTTGGCCCTGGGTTGAGGCTTTTGTTTTCCTTAACCATCATGCTAGCTGCATTTAGGACCCCCTTGGTTCCCCACAACTACAGACACGCCTTGGTGTCTGTATTCTCACCGTGGTTTGTATTGGAAGGGGTGGATTGGAATTATCTCACTGGAATTCCAATAACTTTTCCATGGTATTACAAATATAAATTTCCAGGACCTTGATGAGGATCCGGAAGGGCTCTCAATATATTCTCACAGTTTCTTGTCTAGTAAGTGCGCACACGTGCACACACACGTGCACACGCGCACACACACGCGCACACGCTTGCAAAGGCATATTTTACTTATTTAGTAGGAGTAGAGGTAATTGGAGGGTGAAAAAATATTACAGAAGCCAATGCTTTCAACATGCTATTGAAGCCAATGGTATGATTCAAAACAACTTTTACCAAACCTTTGGAGAGCAGTGCTCAACTAAAAGCTGGTGATTACTGCAGTAAACAAGAATGAGATGTGTGTTTAGAGAAATGCTTTGCTACTGTGGTTTTTCTGTAAGATGGGCTCCGTGGCTGCATATGTAAAGACTGGGATAGTCAATTGTAAAGACTGGGACCTGATGAAGAGGAATTGCTTTCTAGAAGCAGAATGGCCTGCGTTCTATTCCTAGATTTACTTTTTTACTAGCATGTGGCTTTCAGAAAATTAATTTCCTCACTTACTAAAATGGAGATAATAACAAGAAGGGAGTTTTTGTGCAGGAGAGTAGATAGTAAAATATTCTAGGCTTTGCAGAACGGTTGCTTTCTGCCACAACTACTCAGCTCCCACATTGCAGTAAGAAGCAGCCATAGACAGTACATCTTTGAATGTACATGGCAGTGTTCCAATAAAACTTTATTTACAAAAGAGCTGGAATAGGCCATTGCTTGTTGATTTCTGTTTTACATTGTCCAGTAAAACTTTCTGTGACTTGAGATACCATTATTATTATTTTTTTAATGTGAGGCTTATTATATAACTGAGTTTATGATATAGGGTATTCGTTTTTTAAAAACATTCTTTTGTGCTGTTTTTAACTTTGAGGACTTTTAGTGTAAACTCAAGTAATTCAGTTCTTAAAATGCCTTTACGATGGTTTCAATGTCTGGTTTATTTTCTGAATATTTACTGTTTAGGTGTTTACATTGAAGAAGTTCTAAACAAATGGAAAGGCGATTATGAAAAGCTGGAACACAACCACACTTACATTCAATGGTTAGTCATGTGCTATGTATCTTGAACCACGTCCTATTTCACCATGTATGTTTTCCAGACAGTGTTAATAAAAAAATTTTGTTTTTTTAATAGGCTATTTCCCCTCAGAGAACAAGGCTTGAACTTCTATGCTAAAGAACTAACTACATATGAAATTGAGGTAATGCAAGCTTCCACTTTATATATGAGATAGAAAGAATTGTTATTGTTTTCTTATGCTGGTAGCTACTGAGTCATTTCAGGGAACTTGTTTTTATGTTCTTCATATTAGGAGTTCAAAAAAACAAAAGAAGCAATTAGAAGATTCCTCTTGGCTTATAAAATGATGCTAGAGTTTTTTGGAATAAAATTGATCGATAAAACAGGGAATGTTGCTCGGGCTGTGAACTGGCAGGAAAGATTTCATCATCTAAATGAGTAAGTACAACCCCTGTGATGAGGCAAAGACACTTTCTTGTGGTCAGAGATCTGTGCAGAATAGGAACAGGTAGTAGCGGGGCTTAGTAATTTGGATTTAAAAGCCAACCTGAAATGCATTCTATTTTTTGTTCTATATTAAACAAAACAGCAATGACTAAAGACCTGAATTCCAAATGGAAACACAGGTGTTCAGCTTCAGGACTGTTCCTCCCACGACCTCCCGCCTGCAGCCAGTGATAGCCTCTGTCCCTCTTTGGCATATCTCTTGGAACTTAGGGGTTTTTGCCCTATATATATAGTTTTTTGTATCCTCTCTCCTAAGCTGTAAGCTTTTGGGTACATGGTCTATTCTAACATCTGCATGCTTGGTGCCTTCTTAGATTAAATCCATGAATGAAGCCTATGATATATAAAAATCATAAGAATGAAATGTGACCATACTTTTATTAAAACAGATGAAAAATTACAATTTATCTGTATTATTTAGATAAAAATCAAAAGCTTTTTTTTTTTTTTTTTTTTTGCCTTTTTTGGGGCAGTTCAGGCCGGCCTTGAGCTCACTTTGTAGCCCAGGCTGGTATTGACCTTGCAGCAATCCTGCTTCAGCCTCCCAAGTGCTAGGATTACAGGCATGCGCCACCATGCCTGGCAAAAAAGCAATTTTAGTTGATCTCAAAACCTATAAAGAAATACTTAGCAAAGCTTATTTGGATTGTTTTGCTGTATTCTTTTTTATATTTATAACTTTCATTAATACTTATAGCCAAAGTTTATTTTTAAAAATATTTTCTTCATACGCAACCTAGCTTCTTTTTTTCTATTTAATTATGGGGTGACTTATGAATGTTGGACTGTAAAACCCAGTTTTAAAGTGCTTTTTAGCACATTATAATTAGCTGAACTGGGCCAGTTCTACGGGAAAAATATTAAAACTTAACCAGTTCCTCTTTGACCAAAAAAAATCTTGGCATCAATTATCTAATTTTTTACATTTTTCTAGAACTTTCATGCTTTTACATCCTTTTAATCGGCACTAGTAAAATGGTAGCTTATACTCAAACATTGAAGATTTTGTCGTAAAACTTTTATGATCTTGACTGGAAGACACATTAACTCATTCTTGAAGTTAAATTTGATTTATCTTGGAAGACTTGAAGGGTGAGGACATGTATACATATGTCTGCTAAGCAATGAAGGGCACCGTCTCCGGACAAAATTTCTAAGCACTGTGTCACCCTGCCAAAGAAGCTGTATCCACCCAGGTAGGCTGTTGACTTAAGGCATGGTTAAAATAAACCTTTGGAAAAGGTCTAATAATACCTCCTTTTCTGTATACTCAGTTTTTCATTTTAAACATTTTCCCTCCCCTACTTCTTTTTGGTTGGAGTAGCAATCTCGTTAAGGAAATTTTTTGAATGAATACATCTGGAGCAAAAATAACATCTTCAGCTTAAATGCTCCTTGGAATTTTATTGTCAGATCCTCTAACGTATAGCGAGAAACAAAGCCATTTCTGAAAGATTTAATTTGTTGGGAGAAGGAGCCTGAACTGTCTGCTCATCCGGTCATCTGTCCTTCCACCACCACTGCCTCTCTTGGCCTTTCCAGCTCTGGATTTAGACTCTGTCTGAAAACATGTTTCATCTCCAATTTAGCTGCCAATCATTGGCTGAATTTGAACAAATTATGTGGGATGATGTGGAAATGCACACTCATTTTTCTTCAGTTGGATCCTTTGCTGATTTATGCTTAAATGTCACAGCTTATCTGAGTTTTAATCTGTACTTCACCTTGAGTTTCTTAGAGCAGTCAGGGAACCGAGTATGTTTTTTTTGTTTGCGGTATTAGGGATCGAACTCAGGACTTTGCGCTACCCAGGCAGGCGCTTATTCCACTGAGCTATATCCCCACCCCCTTAGTATGTTTATATTAGCTAAGCATTAGGGAAATATTCAGTCAAAGTAAAATGACACCTATTAATCTGTTTCACCCGTAGAGGGGAAAAACCACCTGGGTTGAAGAAAAAGTGAAATGGACTATCCAAGTGTCCAGGCTAAAGAAAGCAGAATATTCGCAGACGTGAAGGACAAGCACATAGACCAAACAGGAAGATGTATTTCCAGTTTGTTTGTCACCAAGCCGTAGTTTAGGTCCTGTAATTCTTCTTAACTTCTATTTTCTCTCTCCTGTTTGTTGCTTGTCATGTGAGCTGGCCTCAGCTCACTGCTATCTTGCTGGTGCTGTCAGTGTTTCCTGCCCTTGCCTCTGCTCACAGGCCCATCTCCTCCTCCTTATCCGCTGTGTCATCCGCTCCAAGACTGCTTGCAGTGCTCCCAGAGGTTTAAACACTTCCGTGTCCCATGCTTTTCATTGTGACATTTACCTCAGATCATACGGAAACATCCAGCTGATGCTTCCTGTAGTTTTGTTCTGGAATCCTGATCATCATTTTCTTCAACCCAGGTGGTTCTTCCCCCATGTTTTCAAATTACTGCTTATGGGTAAAACAGATTAATAGGTGTCCTGCCGACGTATTCATATTCATTCATATGACATAGTCATTCCCACTGTCATCACCCCTCAAAGTTTTGTCTTTTGAGGCTGTTTTGTAAATATCTTTAACTAGAAAATGTGTAGACATGGAGAAATGTGTACAAAAAATTTAACTTGGTTCATTGTAGACTGGGTATGTGACATTGAACTGGTTGCAAAGGTAGCATTTATTTTGTCATGTAGCTCTTATATTAACATACTTCTGTCTTGCTGTAAATCTTTTCTCTTAGCTTTATAAAGCAGATGTTGCGGAAGAGTTTTGTCAGTAAGTGTTTTGAATATACAAACTCTACGTGAGTGTAGCAACCAAGTCCGTCCTGTTATTAGTAGAATGCTATCTTAATTTTATTCAAATTATATTAGTTTAAAATACTTTTCTTGACCAGAGATATAGCTCAGTGGCACAAGCACCTGCCTAGCAAGTGCAAGGTCCTGAGTTTGATTCCTGGTACCAAAAAAAAAAAAGAGTAAAATACTTTTCTTGTGGTGGTGCACACCTGTAATGCCAACACACAGAAGGCTGAGGCAGGAGGATCATTGCAAGTTCAAGGCCAGCTTGGGTTACAAGTGAGGTCAAGGCCAGCCTGAATTGTATAGTGAGACCCTGTCTCAAAAAGACAAAAAATAAAAAAAAAACTTTTCTTTCCTATTTAAAAATACAGATTCATAAAACTGAAGCCTGTCTACTATGCTTTATTCTTTTGGCTTCAAAGCATTGAATTGTAAGGTGATACTTTGGTAAACATTTAGAAGTATGTAGATGAGCAAAGTTATTGAGTTTGTCTTTTCTAGTATCCTGAATAATTAAGATCTTTGCTATGTCCAAATTCTCTCATTAAAATATAAGATCATGGAAGCATACCTTCTTCTAAACCTCAAATAATTTATCAACATCTTTCTGTACCCTTCCCAAGTAATTTACTTCTTCTTCCTAAGGAAAAACTCCATGCACTTTTGGAAGTTAGGGTAGGTATATGCAACACTTGTAGAAGTTCAGTGTCTGAGATAGAAAACAGGTGTTGAGGAAGTTAGAAGTAAGCATTGGTTCGGGTTGTGTGGCAGTATTGGGTAAATCCTGGAGCTGTTGACAATACATCTGATTAACAGAGGTGGCTGAGAACTCCTTTAGGATTTGGCCAGGCGTGTGTAATAAAGCTGGGTGTGGTCTGAATTAAGCTGAGGAAGTAGATTATAAATTGCCACAACACTGATTTGGAAAGCATTAATCCAATAATGGCCTGAGTGTGGATCAAGAGAGAAAATAAGAGTGTAATCTTGGAAACAAAGTGTCTTTGGAGTCAAGGCCATTGAAAATAAGACTTACAAAATTTTGTGGTTAAGGTAAGAGGTACTGAAATTTGCCATAATTGAAGAGAATTAAGTTATTAAATTAGGGCAGGTACAAATATAGTCTTAATAACAAGTCTTTAGGTAATAATTATTGAAATCATAATATTTAAAAATAGTATCTGATATTTTTATCAAAAAATATGCATGTATCATATCATCAAAAAAAGATGTATCATTTCATTTGATTCTTAAACAGCCCAGTAAGTTGTGGGCCACTTTTCTTATTTTACAAGATAATGAAACTTAAAGAGATAGTGTAATTTTGCCTAAGAGACAGAGCCAGAATGTGACTAATTCTGAGGCCCACACTTTGACCTGTTAAACAGTGCTATATCCAATAAGGCAGTTTTGTGTCTTTTGTGAGAATTATTCTTATGATAGTTCTTTTTGCTGCTTTCCTTGTGAGCTGGCCTATCGATCAGCTGACGCTGTTAATCCTACCACTCAGCAGCTAGTTAATGTGTGTGTGTTGAGCCCTGATTACCTGTGGTGGTGCTAAAGTCTCCTCCTCTTCAGGAGGAATGTACTCCAAGATCCCCAGTGGCTGTGATA
Source organism: Dinomys branickii (assembly GCA_004027595.1). Classification (NCBI taxonomy): domain Eukaryota; kingdom Metazoa; phylum Chordata; class Mammalia; order Rodentia; family Dinomyidae; genus Dinomys; species Dinomys branickii. The sequence continues at coordinate 16,928 of PVLD010005919.1, read as the reverse complement.
GTACAGATCCCTACATCCCTGTGTGTTGTTCCTGTACATACATACTGTCTTGGTTACTTTTCTCTCGTTGCTGAGACAAAATACCTGACACTCAAAATTAAGGGCGGAAGGTTTATTTAGCTCACAGTTTGTGGAGGTTTCAGTCCATGCTCGGCTGGCTCCAAGGTAGAGTGGCGCATGGCGCAGAGCAACCTTTCATGGCAGTGGAAGACAGCAAAAGCAACTGGAGCAAAAGGGCAGGAGTGATAGAAAGCAGCTTCTTCCTTATATATGCAAACTATCCACCCAGGGCAGTGTAGCACTCACACTCAAGAAGCAAAAAGCCCACCCCATGACTGCCTAAACCCCATGTGGCTTTAGGGGGAGACACCCAGATACAAACCATAACACATACTTATGACAACGTTCAACGGAATAAAAAACTAGGTACAGTAAGAAATGAACAACTAATGAAATCAAACAGTTACAGCAGGATACCATAAAAAGAGGGGTGTAATACAAGGTCTGTTGTTTCTCTGGCTCTTTCAAAATATCTTACTGTTCCATACACCCTTTTTGTGAGGATATGAGATGACTCAATGCCCCCATTGACTTTGGATAGCTGTTGTAAATGCTTTGTTAGTTCATCCATCCTCAATGAATTTAATAAAAAAAAAAGTCTAACATCAGCAAGGCTAAATTTAAATATTTTTCTAATATGAACTAAAAAAGGAGAGTTTATACATTTAGTTTCACATAGGTTGGCATTACCTTAAGGCACAGGGTTTACTACATTAACAGATTCTGATTTATCACGACGGTATCTGATACGACTTTTTAAAAGTCATTACAGGGCCTGTTTCTTGGTTTTACACTTCCGTTAAAAATGTGACTCCTGTAACTGCCATCTGCTTGCTTTCTACTGCAGGATTTCCCCCTCATTTTATTCAATCCTCTCTTCCAGGTCTCAGCACAACTATTTAAGAATCACCCGCATTCTTAAAAGCCTTGGTGAGCTTGGATACGAAAGTTTTAAATCCCCTCTTGTAAAATTCATTCTTCACGAGGCTCTGGTGGAAAACACCATTCCCAATATTAAGCAGAGTGCTCTGGAGTATTTTGTTTATACCATCAGAGACAGGAGAGAAAGGAGAAAGCTCCTACGATTTGCCCAGAAACATTACAGGCCTTCCGAGAACTTCATCTGGGGGCCGCCCAGGAAAGAGCAGACTGAGGCTAGCAAGGGCCAGAGAGCAGCCGCTCCAGCCGCCTCCAGTCACAGCAGTCAGACTTCTATGCACAAAAAAGCCAAGGACCCCAAAAATTCCTCCGCAGCTGTTCACTTAAACAGCAAAACAACCGAAGAAAAGAAAGTGATACCCAAAGGGCCCGGGGAAGGGACTGAGATGCCCAGCTCAGAGCCCAGCACCGACCCTGCAAAGCCCACAAACTCACAGGACAATGGAGCTGAGAGTGGGAATTCACAACCGGGAAAAACAGGCGCTAACCCTGCAGAAAAAGTGGAGAGTTCGCCTCCCTCCGAGAAAGATGAAGAAGGTGAAAATCACAGCGAAGAAGACTGCAAAAACACTGAGAGTACCAGCTGCGAGAACAAAATTCCATGACAGCGAATCCCCAGAAAACCACAAAACAGAGGGGAAATCCATTTTAGGACTTCCTCTTACAGAACAGGGTCAAGGTCCTATTCCTCGTGGTAGCCATCTGTTTGAATTTACATCATAGGCTGTTTTAAAAAATTTTTGATGAGAATGAATTGGATACTTAATAAGTTTTAAGAGAGCCAATCAATGAATGTTTTAGGATGTGAGTTTTCAGATTCTCTATGTGATTTAGGGTATTTTCAAGGCCTCTAGGAAAAAATCATGTAGCATTTGGTTTATCGCATACTTTGTCCTGAGAGAATTAGTCTACAGGAGGAAAATCAAGGGAAGAATTTCACTGTATCACCACACCTTTGCCTGATTTTTGGATTAGTTTTTTGAAGCTGAAAGAGAGTGTATTGCTCTTCTCAAATATATTCAGAAAATAATTCAGATTCTTTGACTACACACCTCTGTGTGCTTGTTTTTCAAGTCTGATAAGCGGAACAGATACCACTGGGAATCTGCCCTACCCGGCTCGCTTAGGGGCACCCGTCTCTTCCTGCCACCTCCCTCACCCTGACCTCCACCTTCATCAGCTGCCATGTGCATTTCTAGCACATTAGCGTTATCTCCTGTACCGACGTCTAAGTGAGACCAAGAGGGACTATCAATTGTCCGATTTCAGAAATTTTCTTTGTTTAAAATAATAGAAATGTTTTCTCCATTAAAAGCTTAAAAACAAATTTGGGTGCAAAAGTTAAAAAAAAAAAGGAGTTTGCTTATTATGACTACTCAATACAAAGTAGGTGGTTGCTTCAGGATATAAATGACTAAACCATTAAATAATGGGAAGAGAAATTATTCATTTTCAAAAGGCATGCCTCTTGCACTGTCAATAAGCAGTAGTTCTTTCAACTGCTAATATCTTGGTGTTATGTAAATTATGAATTTACTAATGTTGCTTATTTCTCAGTGTCTCTTAAAACTGTATATACATTGTGAAACTTCAAGTTGTCAGATTTTGAGAACAATTTGGAATTCCATGTACTCAGTTCTAATGAGTACTTAGTATGTTACATAACACTGGCCATAAACAGTTTTCTTTCCTACTGTGTTATTACTAATTCATGGAAAATGAAAATCAAACACTGTGATGAGAACTTCAAAATGTACATACAAATATAGAGAAAGAATGAGTAGATAAGAAATTTTCACTTTATTTCATTTAGAAAAGAATTGGCATTTTTGGTTTGTAGCTTGGACTTTTAAGAAAAGTTATTTACTTTAATCCCCAAAGAATTTTTTTCCCATATGAGGGATTGAACTCAGGTCCTTTGCACTGAGCTACATCCCCAACCTTTTTCTTTTCTTTCTTTCTTTCCTTCTTTCTTCCTTCCTTCCTCCCTTCCTTCCTTCCTCCCTTCCTTCCTTTCCCAGGCTGGAACTCCAGAATGCTAGGATTATGGCATGTGCTACCAAGCCTAGCAACAATTTTTAAAAGTCCTATTTTGCATTATGTTATATCATCTTCTGTTGCCTTTATTGATCCACACTTTCAACAGTGGATTTCTTAGAAAATAGTAACACTAGTAGGATGCCTTTAGAATTGGGATTTTATTGCTGTGGAATATACACAAAACCATCCCAGATGCTTAACTTTGATTTTTTATGTGAATCTTAGTGGCAGTCATATTGCATATGTCGAAGTCCAAAAAGTAGGTGATAAAATGCTTTATCATTTTTAGTTCCCATGTCAATTTTTGCTTCATACTGTTTGTACACTATTTGATTTAACAGTCTAGGTTTGCATTTCTGTTTCTTTTTTACATTCAAGAAATACATGTTCCCTTTTATGTGGTGCTTATAACAATGTCCCCATAGATCTCAATAAACAGTTTCACAAGGATTAGGGGATGCCTGTATATTGTCAATTTGGGCTGGACTGTAATTCAAAATATTTTACAAATTTTGCATACAGGACATATGTTCAGATTACTTTCTGAATGTTTAATATTACAATATGTGACCCAGTACTAAATAAATAGTTACTAGATATAAAATTATATAACATTAACTACTTATAAATTGTTACATAGCAGAGCCCTTGGAAGTAAAAACATTTAGCAACAGAGATTTTACAGTATTATTAGGGATTTTGTTAGGGCATACTATTTAATATGAGAATACTTCATCTCAAGGGAAAAACTGCCTGGCTTCCATATAAAATAGTGGCCTTTTTTCCATGATGTTTTTAAAATGCACATTCATAACTAATACTAGTATGTTTCTTACATTTAGTCTGTAAATAAAGAGAATTATTTAGTGGAGAAAAAGTAAGGGGATGTCATTCCTTTTGCAGATAGAAGTTTTTCTATGAAGAATACTTTGTACATTTAATAGTTTTTTAAATAAGATCTATAGATAGTTATTTACGTGTCTTAGATATGGAGCCGGCCTCTGGGTTTAACTCCGGTGTTTTATATTTTTAAGAACTACTGTGTGCTTGCCGAAATTTGCTGAGAACATGTTACAGAAAATGCAGTGAGCATGGCCAAATAGAAGCATTTTATTGAATATTTGCAAATACGTAGGCTTTACTGTTGTACTACGGGCTGCCAGGCTGTTAAATATTGGCTATTGATAACTTATATATCCTGACAAATAGATATTGTCTGATTAGTCTAATCCATTCCTCATATTTTGTGCTTTCATATATCAAAGATATATGTGAAATTATTTTGAAATACTGTAAAGTGACAATGGTATATTTCTGTACAGTAGAGAAGTTTCTAACAGATTATTGTAATACACATTTTCATGCTCAAAGAAGTTCAAAGTAATCGTGATAGAAATGATCTATCTGCTTTCTCTAAAACAAGTCTAATTGTCAGTTCAAAACTTAGGTGGTTTTGTTTTAGGTTTTGAGATGCTTTTTCCTATGTTCAAGAGGAGGATCTAGTTTACAACTCAGGAGTTCCTAGGGAAGTTTTAAGAGTTTTTGCTCAGTTTTAAAACCATAATGATATAAAGATACTATAAAACCTGTTGTAATAATTGTTTTGCATCTTATATGAAATTACCTACTTGGCTTATAGCTTTTAAACTTTGAGAATATAATTGGGTTAAAAAATGGAAAAACAGTACAGTGCTACATCTGAGTTAGTCTTTTAAGAAATCTTTTTTGGAAATAAACTTCCCCATCAAATGTTCAAAAATTGTTTAGATTTATGAATAGGGAATATTTGGTGGATTGTTTTACCACTAAATTTTCCAAGTTTATAAGTAGAGTTATGACTCAGTTTATAATGCACTCAGTAACCAAGTCAAGCAATTTTTAAAACTATACTTGAGGCTCTTCTAAAAATCTGTGTTTTGTAACCTAAGAAAGATGTTCTAGATTTTGCTTAATTATATCTGCAGTCCTTTCATGTCTATTGTGGGTGAGTAGGGAATCACTTGTGGGGTTTTGAAGATCTCTCTTTTGTGTTTCACATAGTAAATTCTCCTTTATCCTTGGGGCATAGGTGTTACATATAAGGTAAGATAAAATTAGAACTGCTGGAATCATTTCAAATGTAGGTGCAATTGTAAAGAAAGATGGCCTGAATCAATATTGGACGTAGGAAGTTAGGACCGTGTACCTTCTGCCAGCTTTGAGGTCTGTGCTATTTTTAGAGGAACAGATTGGTGTGAACAGTCTCTAGGGTGACACTGAGTACTCCCTGCCTCCTGCCTTGTGCTGGTTACCAGCCCACCCAACAGGCTGTGTCCAGGGACAGATTGTTTTTAGGAATGTCTTAGTGAAATGGGTAACCATATAGTTATATGAATGCCTGGAGATGTCCAGTTGTGCCTTAATGTAAGGGGTTTTCATTCAGAAGTGTACCTCTGTATTCATTATAAAATCTTATCATAAGGAACTTTCCAAACCGTGAACACTAGTTATTTTAATGACATTTACCTTGGTGCTTTATTATTTTGCTTTATTATTTGCTTTATTATTTGTCTCACCACATTATCAGCAATGTGTTAGATGTGACAAAAGGGCTTTGGGTAGGAAGGATTAACTTGTAACATTTAGGCTTTTTTTTAGTATTGCTATGTACTGTAATTTTTACTTTAAACATTTTAGTTACTGAAAGTAATATTTATGTGTTCTTGTTCTTTAATGCAGATAGTTGCAGAAAATGTATTTTACTTAAAAAATCTTAAAATTTTAATTCTAGTAGATGGAGCAATCCAAAGTAATTTGAGAAACTTTTATGCTATAAGCTTACTAGAATCATTTGAAAAAACCCTGTTCTTTTATCTTAGAGAAAATATTGTTACTTACTTTTTTCCCTATTCTGTTGTGAAGTTTGCCTCAGCTACTTGTGGAAAAATCTTCTTTGTATGTTTGTTTTCTTGAATTAAAGTTCTCATGTGGACAGTCTAATGAAGCACTTTGTGTGATGCCCTGAACTTGTGCTGGAAGTAGAATCCAGAGAGGGAAAAGTTGGCTGAGTCAGGGTGGGTACCTTGGAGAAGCGGGCCAACCTCAGCTTTACCCTCTCCGATGGCACCATTGGTTGCTTAACCTTCTAGGATCATGAGTTCTGGGGAGGAAGGCCACCGTGGACTCTACACACAATCTTATGTATTTTTTGGTACTGGGAATTGAACTCAGGACCTTATGCTCGCCAGGCAGGTGCTTGTGCTGCTGAGCTATATCCCTGGCCCTAAATGCAATTTTAATAATTACCAGTTTTCACAAAATATCTGCTGTCGTGTAGTTGCCACTGTTTTGTAGTTGTTTTAAAAATTGTGGGCAATTGAGCCTTTGCTATGTAAATTATACCTGTATCTTTATAACAGTTGTGGGAAACATTAAATGACCACCATTCCCCCAGTTCAACTTTAAGCAGAATTTCTTTTGGGCTGTCCTTTCATATATATGCTTTAATAAAATTATTCCAAGAAAAGGCATTAGCATTCAATTGTTATGCTAAAAGATTATTTTTTATTCTAGATTAGAGAACCCTATGGAAAAATAAATCACAACATTTCTCCTATTTTCACTATAAATTGTAAAGGATTTTGTGGAACAGTTTATATTAACTAGAGATTAGTTTTTTAAGTAAGCTTTGGGCGGCTAAGAAATGTTCCATATTAGGCACTTATTGGTTAAATGAGCGTTTTGTTTTTTTGCTAACAGATCTAGTTTCATGAGAAGAAAAAGAAATGAATCAAAAGAGTAGACATAGTAATGTGAAATCACAGAAATAAAGACATAACAATATGTTTGTGCGTGGGCCAGAGTTACTGGAAGCAGGTGAGAAATGATCTAGAGAGGCCCAGGGAGCTCTGTGCTGTTGCGGGCAAGGGGAGCAGAGATTGGTAGGGAAACAGACCCCCTTGGTTCCTCGTGCACCTTGCCTAGTCCACCTTGACCATGGTTTGGCTGGTGGAAGTCCTCCAAGGGTCAGATTCCAAGTTTAATTCCTGTGGTGGTGGCTTTACTAATAACAGCTAAATTGAGAAACTAGCTATAGATAAGAGGACTCAGTGGGGGAGAAGTACCTGTCTTCACTGCCGAGGGTGGACAGTTCCATGTTTGTGTGGTGTTATAACTAAGAGAAACCAGAGGACAAAGCCTGCCTGCCTGCCTGCCTGCCTCCCTTCCCTTCTGTCTTTCTGCCTTTTCTTATTTCTTGAGTAAAATACTGCCTCTCCTTTTGTATCACCTATGAAGATAGATCAGATTGAGTCTAGGCACTGTTTCAAACTGTCAAGTTACTGTGTCCTTTGTATTTCAGATACTTCAGGGAAATGGGTATGATTCTTACAGAGATGTGTTTTACGTGTCACATAAGCTCCGAGTCTCCAGTGGCCCCTGGGCCACGTCTGCTCCGTGTTCAGCTGCAGTATGAAGTACAAGATGCCGTGTGTTCGTTATCGCCAATACCATGTGTCTGTGGTACAAGATGTAACCAGTTTCTGGATCTGTAGGGTACTGTAAGATGCTTATAATTCTGTAACTGTATGGCAGTGTTATGCCAAAAATGTATAAAGAGCAATAGTTTCTGTTGCTTATTGCTGTTTTTCAGAATATTGTTTCTAAAATATTATGCTTAGGGGTCCTTCAGAGTAATTATTTTTAAACAATTTGCCAAAATATGTATCCTGTAAGACTAATAAAAACCACTTCATCTTAGGTAATATTTTAGCATTGTGTTTACATTATGATGATTTTGCATGATTAAAATATTCAAGAACTGGAAAAAAAAAGACTTGCTGTTTTCCTATGATTTAATGTAATTTTTATTATGAATATATCCAATTGATATTATTTCCTGTTATCCTCTGGAGTGAACATTTTATTGTGAGGGGTGAAATCATTTGCATATGAAGTTCTTCTTACTGTGAGATTTTACAGAGCAGATCACATGTGTAAATACTTGAGTGGTTATTTTGTGCTTTTTTTCCCTCCTTTGTTCCAAGCACAGTTTTGAAAGTACATTTCATGCAGATTCATGACTAGGAATAGTGATGACAGACAGTTTGGCTCTTCTGGGTGATTGTGGGCTTCTATGGTGGTAATCGAATAGTCAGACTAATAGAACATGTAAGGATTATCATACCCTTGGAATTATTCACATGAATATATAGGGTTACTTGGAACAGCATTTAAAGGTGGTTACTAATGAGACAGATTAGCGAACCAGCAGAGATTTGACTTAACTACTCGGGAAGACTGAGTGTATCCTATTTTTATAACCTTATCGCATATTGGACACTGCTAAGAATACGCAAACACTTTGTACCCTAATGGCAACTGGTATGTTTGTTGTGATCAAAATAGCTGATTTCATCTATTTTCAGCTTTGGAGAAGGAAGAGGTTGGAGGAAACAGGGAGTCAGTCAGCAGAGGCCTCCAGGTGGACAGAGGAGCCACAGGAGGCCTGACAGCTCTGCTTAGAACCCTGGTTGTCTGCTGTCTTCAAATGGGCGATTTATCTATCTGTTGTGAGAAAGAGCAAAGTTGCAGTGGGGTGTGTGGGAGGTGAAGGTAAACAGACATTTTGTTTAAGGGGACAGAACAGGATTTGAAGGGGGTGGCCGTGGTCTTGGTACATAGGGCAGGGTTATCACTTATACTTGGCTGGGGAGGCTCAGGCAAGCCATGTGAATTCTGCCTCTGCATTCTCCATGGTAGTAATTTGTGAGTTTCTTGGATTAGAGAGTGTAGAACGCTGAGGGCATATTCCAGCATATTTATAGTAGCTGCTGCTGTTCTAGAAAAAGATGTAACACAGGGTTGCAGCAGGAATTAGAAAGCATTGATGTCATGGACCTCGGTGTCCGATGCAGCCTGCATTAGTCAAGTTTATAGATCCAAGCAAGCATCATAAATTCTACTTACTACTTTTTTTTTTCCAGTACTGGGGATCAAACTCAGGACCCTGTGCTTGCCAGGAAGGTGCTTATTCCACTGAGCTATATCCCAGCCCCCTTACTTCCCACTAAAGAAAGCTTTCAGGTATAGAATTGATAGTTTATCTTAGACATGCTTATATTTATAGAAGTCTGCTCACTCTGAATATAATGTACAAAGCAGCTCTTTCTTATTCCTCAAAAATTTCTTGGAATGATTCCTCCTCTACCAGTTAAAGGGCTGGAACATGCAGAAGTAAAGCCTTCCAATCAAAATCAGGAGACCGTCTTAATTTATTTTAGGACACCATCAGTTTGATTCTTAGTGAAAGCAGGGAATTTTAATTTCTAACCCTCCAGGTGAAATTCTGCTTCATATCTTGGCAGGTGGTCACTTAAAAATGAACGCTATTTATTAATGTACATATAGTTCTATAATGTGGTGGCCTATTTGCCATTGTTCTTTGATAATCAGACCCACAAGGATGAATAATCTCGTGGTAAGAAAGTTCATCGTTCGGAATTCCAAATTAACAGCTGTCTTCCTTCTTTGACATTAAAACAGGATCCCTGGAGATCTTGGGTGTTTATCTTGTGTACCCTTTTATCTCAAATGCTACACATACGTATACAAGACAAATAAATTGTCATTGAGCTGAATAGAAATTAAACATTTTCATTTCCTCTCAGAAATGAAACTCTGGATTCATTTCAAGGATTCCCCCTGATTTTGTCTGTTTCAGTGTCCAGAAATGGGAATGGAAATTGCACATTGTTGTAGTTGGCAGTGGAGATTCTAATTTTACAGAAATGAAGCGGAGGTATGGACACATGTCACGTCTTCCCAGCCCCAAAGGCTGCAGGTGCAAAAGGCTATAAAATGAACCAGAGCCCTGGGGCTCTCTACTCAGTAGGTGTAATATGCATGGGTCTGTTTGCCTCGGTCTACACCCTTTCTTAATCCATAATCAAAATGGACACGGGAGCATCAGCCCAGGCAGTGGGCTAACTGGTACTGCAGTAGTAATCTGAGAGTAGGTCCTGTTTGAGGAAGAGGGTTTCTGAGCATCTGATGCATCTGACATCCAGCCAGTGCTTTGGGATCCTGTGTGGGCAGGATTGTTCCACCGTTTCCATTTGGGACACACATCACTGAGGCTCTGATGATGGTCCTTGAACACCGTCTGTGACAGCAGAGGTACAGCAGTTCTTTTAGACTCCATCTGGGATAACTTGCAACCTGCTGTAGTGCTCTGACCCTGATGTCAGTGACACAGGAAAGTAAAAACTCCCCACCTGAACGATGTCTGAGACAAGTTCATGTTCTCTAAAATCGAAGAATGAATTTTAGGAACAACGGAGGTTAAGAGCAGAATATATTTATTGAGAGAAAGAAAGCTTCTGTCCAAGAGAGGGACAGAAGGGGGGCCCAAGTGGGTCCCCCCCCCCCCCCCCCCCCCGCGACTCTGTCTTTTCTAGGGACTTTTATAGAGAAAAACCATGAGGTGAGGCGGGTCCAAGGTAGGGGAAATGGCCCAACTATGGTCAGCCAATAAGATTACAGGTATAATTGTCCAGGTAAGACTGAGTAAACTGGGATCAAATGGGGAAGCGAGTCACATAGCAAGTGGGCATGAATACAGAATGGGGCTTGTCCTGCGGGGGGTGGAGCTAGGACTTTTCCTGGCTTTTTGAAGGTGGTTGTTATTTATCAATTCTTGACATTTACCCCTAGGGGGTATGTGGCTGTATTTGTTTAGCCCCTTTTGTCTTGAGGTCTGGCCCACAGGTATCTTTTATGTTGGCTCCTTCCAGTGGCCCTGTCTGACTGCCTGTAATATTTCTATCTAACTCAGCTGCCTGTAACATCAGGGTTGGATGGGATTCTTAATCTCATCAAGTGGCATTGCCCGATCCCTAAACCGGGAGCTGGTTCTTGACTTCTTCATCACTGTACCCAGTTTGATAACAAATTCTGTTTATGCTATTATGCTATTGCAAGGAGTTCTGTCCACCCACCTTCACTGCTTGTAGACTCCAAAGTCTTCTCTTTTGCCAGAAAAGCTGAATGGATCCTGCACAGAAAGGGCCAGTATACCTTTGTATCTTGGGTACATAACAGAGGGTCCACAATAAACAGTAACATTTTTTTTTTTGTCTTTTTGAGACAGGGCCTCACTATGCAGTTCAGGCTGGTCTTGAACTCACTTTGTAGCCCAGGCTGGCCTTGAACTTGCAGTGATCCTCCTGCCTCAGCTTCCCGAGTGCTAGGATTACAGGCATGTGCCACCATGCCTGGCTAGTTATTGAATATTTTAAAAAGATATTTAATAGTAATATCTGGAAACAAGATGTGTATATATAGGGGCAGCTATTTCTCATCTACTTCTGAAGAAAAGATGTTTTCTTCAAGACAAATAACCTTAGAATGGGTTATTTGTGCTGAAACATTCCATAAATATTTAATGTTTTGTTTTACAAATGTATGGTTCAAGGGTCATTGCTTGGTTTAAACTAATAGCAGCTTCAAATCTAAGGTTTACAAAAGAGAAAGGAGCTACCTGGTCCCACTTTTGCTGCTTTGCTTGAAATATTCTTTTATTTGTTTATTTTTGGGTAGTGATGGGGATTGTACCCAGATCCTCACTCACACTAGGCAAGCACTCAGTGAAGCTACAGTGTCAGCCATGGCTTAAAATTTTAAGTAAAATGAAGTAATTTAAAAATTCAGGAGATCTGTGAAGTACCTGTCTCAGTGCCTGGCAGAGTTACATGCGTGGAAATAAACAAATGTGAGTGTGAGACGGAAGTGTCTGTAAGAAAACCATCTGGAACATTTGGCAGAATAGAGGCAGTTCTCTTGGCAATGCACAGCAAAGCTGGCTCTTTCCCTTCTGTTTTAACAATTTGGACAGAAACTCTGATTGACAGGAAAAGCCACACTTGAAGGAACGACTTTTCCCCTTAATGTTTGGTTTTCAGATTGTATTGCTTCTTTATTTGAGTCTTTCTTTGTAATGCATGGGTTTTGTTGTTGCTTTGTTTTGTTTTTTTGTCTTTTTGAGACAGGGTCTTACTATGCAGTTCAGGCTAGATTTGAGCTCATTTTTATAGCCCAGGCTGTTCTCGAATTTGCAACGATCCTCCTGCCTCAGCCTCCCAAGTGCTGTGGTGTGTGCCACCATCCCCAGCTTTTTTCTGCATGTTGACAACCAAATTGAAACTTAAAACTCACTCACTTTAAAGATTACCTAAATGGAGACATTTTCTTTTTTTTTTGGTACCAGGAACTGAACTCAGGACCTTGCGCTTGCCAGGCAGGCATTTATGCCACTGAACTAGATCCCTGGCAAGATTCCTTAAATGAAAGCCCTGTGGAATTTTTAGTGGATGGAAGTAAATGGTCACTTAAATGGTCATAACCGTCTTTATAAGCAATCCAAAGAAAGATGAGTGTGTTTGTAGATTTTAAAGACGGTTGAGCTTAACTCTGTGGAAAGGATCGTTCTGTCTTTTGTTTGTCCTTTAGTTTATGGTCATGGAATCCAATTGTAAAAGTACAGCAAGGAGACAAAATCCCTCACACCAAATGGATGTGTGTGAGATGTCGCCTTGGGTTTTCATAGCACATCTGATCTCCACAGTCCCACTTTGCTAATTGCTAGGATGACTTAGACTGGACAGTAGGAACTATTTCAGCGACTTCATGTTTGTGAGTCTCCTTTGCACTGAAACATCCAGACTCTTCAAGATTGGAACCAGAGCCAGTACAGCAGCCTTTTGGGAGTAACTCCGTTGCTTTCAATACATTATTAGTCACATGAACTGTAAGCTCCCTTTTGCTAGCCCAAGATGGGTAGGGGGTTGCAGCAAGGAAGTTCTGTTGAGTATTTGTAACAGCAGAGAACAAATGAGAAGCTGTCCATGATGTTCTTTGGGTAGACTCTGTTGGAAACAGTGGAGTGGCTGGGCCAGGCTGCTCCGTAGACTGGTAACTGTGAGGGTTCAGCTGGGATCTGCTGACCACTTGGGTTTAAACCCAGCAATGCCTGTGGCGCAGCCGATAGCCAGCATTCTTGAGGTGGCTCCCAGTAGCAGCCACATCATGTGGAGTCCTAGCCCTTGGAGAGCCATGGACAACGTGGGAACAGCTGAGTGATGCAAAAGGATTTGGCTCTGAAGTTTGAGTCTCCCTGCCCCCCTTTCCCTTCCTTGTTTCCTCTCTCCTTTCTTTCATTCTTTCCTCTCTCTCTCCATCCCTTTCTGTCTCCCTAACCTCCCTCCTTTCCTTCCCTCGTTCACTTCCTTCCTTCCTTCCTTTCCCCTTCCCTCCTTCCCTCCTTTCTCTCTCTCTCTCTTCCTTTCTTTCTTTCATGTATTTATTCATTCATTAGTACGCTTGCCACACAAAATGTTCCTATTCCTTGAATGAAGTTGGTCCATGTACATAATACATCTAAATTCCTTTTTCATCCTCTTCCCTTCCTTGCCCCTCTTTCTGTGCCTCCATCTCCTTCCCACTTAAGGATCCAACTCCCTATAGCCTCCTGTTCTTGATCTGGTCATGTGACCTCGGAAAATGTTACTGCACTCTGTGAACTTCAGCTGCTTTGTAAAGTGGAGATAACAACACTCACCTTGCAGAGGCTTCACGGTTGTAGGTTTGCAGTGATTGTTCCTAGTGCAAACTGCATGATATAATATAACTACTATTATTGCAAATATTTCTCTAATATTTGGATTTTGAGTGCCCTCTTAAAAGCCAAAGTTAAAAAGAGAAGAGGAAAGAAAGAAAGAAAGAGAGAGAGAAAGAAAGGGCTCTCAGCCAAGTCTCTAGACAATATATCACTGTCTCTGTCTTTGCTTAAAGTTTGTTTTCTGGTTAGATAACACTTAATCCTTTATCTAATTTGAGTGATAGGAGAAAAATTGAGATCACAAACAGAAAAAGCATTGTGTAAGTTGATATGTTATTATAATTATAATTTAATTATCTCAAGAACCTTGGCTAATCTACTTTTCCAATTAAGGAAAACATAAAATACTCATCAGGGGATTTGCTGAGAGAAATAATATTTAATGCCTCAGAAAGTTAGTTTCCTCTTTGTCATCACTATTTTTGTGTGGAAAGCAAAAAGTTCAGTGAGGTAGTTAGATTTCCCAAAAGCATTTTTAAGAAAAATTTGTCCATCTAGGTAAAACTCTGCTGATAAAATATTTCTATCTACTTTTATCTTTAGGCTCCTGGAAGCTGTCTGTAATTGCACCAATGCTGTTGCTGATTCAAACTAAAATATAGGAATTCTACTAAAAGGAATATGCACCCCTAAGAAAATATTTTGATACTACACATTAATGTGACAAATCAGATAATTTTAAAGTGATAACTATATGAAGATTTGTAGACAGGATAATCACAAAAAATCTTCTTTCAACCTTAAAGACCTAATTATCTTGGTAAGTAGCTTCACAATTGACACGAGGGAGAGTTGTTCGCTTTTACAGTCTCAGTTGTAATGTGTATATGTTGAAATTCTTACATGTCAGGTTGAGTGAGATTTTACATACAGATTTTTTTTCTAGTATAGAAAGAAATTACTTTCTATTTGAAAATGTTTTAAATTGGGACATACCCCTTCCCCCTTATGTCCATCCTTTTCTACCACCAATTTGAATAAATTTTTATTCTGAGATTTTTAAACTAATAAAGCTGACAAATAATGGGTAAAATGACTTCCCATAATAGTTAACTTCTAAGACAGCTGTCTAAAATACATAGTGATACAGAAGGAATGGACAAATTCTGAGATACAAATGAATTACCAAAGCTGAATCAAGAAGATACAAAAATTCTGAATAACCCAATATCAGCCAATGAAATAAAAAAGTAATTAAAAACTTACCAAAAAGAAAAGCCAAGGTTCCTGATGGATTCACTGCTGAATTCTACAAGAAATTTAGAGAAGATTTAATGCCAATACTCTTCAAACTCTTCAATGAAATTGTAAGGGAAACAAGCCTCCCTCACTCATTCCTAGAGGCAAGTATTACCCTGATACCAAAACCAGAGAGATACTCAACCAAAAAAGAGAACTAGAGGCCAATCTTCCTAATGAACATAGATGCAAAAATCTTCAATAAGATACTAGTAAACAGAATGCAGCAAATCATCAAGAAGATTATATACCATGACCAAGTGAGATTTGTCCCAGGAATGCAGGGATATGTCAACATACATAAATCAATAAACATAATACACGTATCAACCATGACCAAGTGAGATTTATCCCAGGAATACAGGGATATGTCAATATACGTAAATCAACAAATATAATACACCATATCAACAGAGCCAAAGATAAAAATCACATGATCATCTCAATAGATACAGAAAAATCTTTTGACGAAGTCCAATGGTCATTCATGATAACCTACAAAAAGTCAGAATAGATGGTCTTTATCTCCATCTGATAAAAGTCGTCTATGAAAAACCAATAACCAACATCCTACTAAATGGACAAAACCTGAAAGCTTTCACTCTAAAATCAGGAATAAGATAAGGATGTCCACAATCACCACTCCTATTCCATATAGTTCTGGAAATATTAGCCAGAGCAATTAGACAAGAGCGAGAAATAAAAGGAATAAGGATAGGAAATGAAATTGAATTATCATTCTTCACAGATGACATGATACTCTACTTAGAAGACCCCCAAAACTCCACCAAAATGGTTCTAGATTTAATAACCAAATTAAGTAACATAGCTGGATACAAAGTCAACACTCAAAAATCAATAGCATTCCTGTACACAAAAACAAACTCACTGAGAGAAAAACTGGAGAAACCACACCCTTCACAAGAGCATCCAAAGAAATAAAATACTTAGGAATCAATCTAACAAGGGAAGTAAAAGATCTATATGTTGAAAATTACAGTACTCTTAAAAATGAGATGGAAGAGGATATCAGATATTGCAAAGATACCCCTTGCTCATGGGCAGGAAGAACAACTGAACCCAACATGGTTTTCTTTTTTGATACTGGGAATTGAACTCAGAACATTGTGCCTGCCAGGCAGGTTCTATGCCACTGAGCTAAATCCCTAGCCTAGACAGTAAGAACAAAGAGCAAAAATGGCCATACTCCTGAAATCGTTGTACAGATTTAATGCAATCCCAATCAAAATACCATCAGCATATCTCGCAGGGCCAGAGAAAACATTCCTAAAATTCATCTAGAACCAGAAGAGACATAGAGTAGCGAGGCAATCCTGGACAACAGAGGCAGGGCAAGCGGCATCAGAATCCCTGACTTGAAATTGTACTACGAAGATACTGTGATAAAATCAGCATGGTACTGGGAAAAAAAACAGATCTGAGGATCAGTGGAACGGACTATAAGGTGGAAACACAACTACAAAGACGCTCAGACACCTTATCTTTGACAAAGAGGCCAAACGTTCACTGGAAGAAAGACAGGCTCTTTCATACATGGTGCTGGAAAAACTGGTTTTCTACATGCCAAAGACTAAAACTAGATGCATATCTATCACTGTCCACTAAACTGAAGTCAAAATGAATGAAAGCTCTAAATATTTATACAGAAACCCTAAACTTATCGGAAGAGAAAGTAGGTAGACATGCTGAAGACATAGGTGTAGGTAGAGAGTTCATGAACAAAACCTAGCTTGCATGGAAACTACTGGCATCTCATCTTATTAAAATGCTTTTGCTCAGCAATCCTGGGCAATAAAGAAAAGTCAGGTGGAATCACAATCCCTGACCTGAAATTATACTACAAAGCAACTGTAATAAAATCAACCTGGTACTGGCTAAATAACAGACCTGAGGATCAATGGAACAGACTGGAAGATGCAACCACAACAAAAAACCCACTCAGCTACCTAATATTTGACAAAGGGGTCAACCAAAC